>VMDO01002562.1:0-55308 GCA_007922755.1 Pedetes capensis | reverse complement strand
AGTATTTTCTGCATCTGGAACTTTAGTACTGCTGTCCTTTTCACCAGCTCTGTAAGACCTTCTGCATCACGACCACATCCCCTCCTTGGCATTCAGCCCTGCCTTACCTTTGGCCTATGCTGTGTTCAACTCCAGCCCCATCTCTTAATCCATCCCAACTATACCCCACTTTTGAAATCATGATGGTCATGCTGAAGTGCCCATAGTTCTTCCTTTGTCCCTTTGGCAGCCAGCAGCACAGAAGTGCCTTGAGGCCCCTCAGGGGTACAGGTCACGACTTGTTCTTCTTTGATCTTCTCTGATGACCAAAGTTACTTTGATAATGAAAACGTCTCTATAACCCGCATGGCTCTTCTATCCTACCTCTTCTATTATTTTGCATATATTGAGCATCTCTCAGCCCCTGGCTTTTTAATCTACTGAGGGAAGACTGTGTACCATGCCAGGGACACCCTGTGGATTGACAAATTGGTCCTGTGTGGCTAGCACGCTGCTGGGCTGGAAGATACATTTCTAGATAGGCTAATTCTCTGGGGAAAACAGAAATACCATGTTTCTCCCTCAGTTCTTCCCTAAACTAAGCATTTAGATGTCCCAAGAAAGGCCCACATGAAAGTACTTCCTTTTCTTTCCTTGTTCAATAAATAATATCTTGAGGCCAAGGAAGGGAGGAGATTCCTTTAGCAGAATCCTCAATTGTAGAATCCACCAAGACTAGATAAATAGGAGGTGGTAGAATGAAAATGGGCTGGGATTTAGCTCAGTTGGTAGAGTGCTGCTCTGCACTCTCTGAGGACACAGGTTCAATCTCCAGCACTGCAAAAATGGGAGAAGGACATGGCACTCCACTTCTGAAGCAATCAGCTAGTGAAAACCCTATGAGGGTCACTATGAGTCAGACCCAACTCAATGGCACCTAACAACAACAAGAATTAAAATAAGCAGGTAAGGACAGTGGGGAGTGGTGAGGGGGGTGGCAGTGACATTAAACTGTATACAGTTGTTCACCAGAGCACTGGGACCCATGCACATGTGTGCCAAGACAAACCTTAGCCCAGCCCCATTTTTGTTCTTGTAATTCCAAGACAAGGAGAAGACCCTGGTCACTGAGGGCCCACTCAGGGTCAGAGACAGGGCCAAGAGCCCTGTGGTGTCCTGCTTCATTCTCATGAATGCCATTTCCACTAATCATAACTCCCCTTGTATGTGGACAAAAACCAGGCTGAGAGAGTCTGAGTCCTCAGAGAAATCCAAGCTTGCAATCCATGTTTGATTTTGGCTTCCAAGGCGGAGCTCTTTGCATTTTGTGGTCGTTCTCAAATGGCTCAGGTGCCAGAGACCCTGGCAAGTTCACACCTCCTTTGTAATGTGTGGGTCACTTGGAAACATTGGATAAGTCATGCTCACCAGGGCTAAATGTTTAACCCCACATTAACTGTACACAATACCACTCTATATAAGTTCCATTTAGCAAGTGTTAAATAGTTTTTAAAACTGACAGGTGAAAAACAAAGCATTGAGAACAGTCTAGTAATTTGATTTTCTGTGACCCCCTAAAACTGAAGAATAATACATACCCCATGTCTTGCTTGGGGACACTGTGTTCTCGAGAAGTAGGGTCAGCCAGGTTCTGTGGCTCACACCTGTAATCCCAGTGACTCAGGAGGCTGAGGCAGGAGGATGGTGAATTCAAGGGACAGAGGCAGTCTGCATAATTTAAAGAGACACTGTCTCAAGATAAAAGAAAAATATAAATGGTCTGGCAGGGATATGTGGGGGATGGGGTGGGGATACCAGCCCAGTGGGAGAGCATTTGCAAAGTATGTGCAAGGCCTTGGGTTCAACCCAAAGTACTGCAAAACAAAAAACCAAAACAACAACAACAAAAAGAAGTTGGTTCTGAGAGAACAGCCCTCAGCAGGCAGGGTTCCTGAGCGGAGCAAGAGAAAAGCAAGGAGGGAAGCCTTCCCCACCCCAGTCAGTTCCCTCCCTCATTACTGCTCCACTTCAAAACATCCAGCTAAAGCAAGAGTGTGATTTTTGGTTTAGATTGCATCATTTTCTTTTTCCCACAAGTCACCCAACTTCTTGTTAAAATTTTATAAAACCCAGGTAAGCAATATAATAACAATAATAATGAGTTATTTGTAAAAATTCTTCACTAATACCCCAGCAGCGATAAGCATTTGCATCTGCAAGTTTTCAGACATGTTTTTATGTGCATACAGGCTATGAACTTTTGGGGGTTCTTTTTTGGCTGGTTGGTTGGTTTGGTGATTTTGTTTTTTAAATGTAGCCTAGGCTTTCCTTGACTGACCACCCTCTTGCCTCTGCCTCTCAAGTGCTGGTTTTATAGGTGTACATCCCCACAACCTGCTGCAGTCTACCTTCCTATGTAAATTAATTCACAGCTGATTTAATGTTTCTAGAACATGGTCTTCACAACTAAAAGCCCAAGATGCATTCAATAATTCAGATCCATGGACTTTTTATTCTTTTTTTTTTTTTTTTTTGGTACTGGGGGTTGAACCCAGGGCCTCACGCTTGCATACCCTGCAAGTACTGGACCACTGAGCTGCACGTCCAGCCCATTTTTTTTTTTTTTTACTTTTATATTTTGAGGCAGGGTCTCGCTAAATTATGCAGACTGCCTCTGGTCTCGAACTTGCGATCCTCCTGCCTCCCGAGCCGCTGGGATTACAGGCGTGCGCCACTGCACCCAGCTGACTTTTTATTCTTGTGGTTAGGTGCCATTGAGTTGGATCCAACTCATAGCAACTCTGTTTAGGACAGAATGACACTGTGCCATGCCCGGCACTATGTCAGTGCTTCTCGGCTATTCATAGGGTTTCCAATGACAGATTGTTTGGGGGGAGTGGGTTGCCAGGTCCTTCTCCCAGGCCTACAGCACCTGGTGTTCCCAGGTGGTCTCTTATTCAAGGACTAGCCATGCCGACCCTGCTTAGCTTCTGAGATCTGATGGTATGGGACACCAGGGAGGTATGGCTGCAGGCTTTCATTCTTGGGATCAGCATACTGCAGGTAAGCTGACAATCTGTTTTTAACAAATTTTGGGGGTGATTTGTAGGTGCACTACATATTTACAGCAACCTGGTCCTATCTAGGACTATTCTAACATATATCAGAACCCGATTTATTTAGTCAATGCTCTATTGATAAGCATTTGGGCAATTGCTGACTTTTTTCCTCTCCAAGATACCAAGTATATCAATGCAAATGTACTTTTATGCATTTTTTAAAAGAAGAAACTCCTTAAAGTGGTGTGGCTGAATTACAGGTCATTGATAGGCTTTTTGCACCTTTTGCCTATTGCCCTCTGGAACAGGAGGACTGGTGTGTAATCCCTACCCCCTCTCCCACCACCCAACACCTAAAGACTCAGAGGGTGACACACTCACTCTCTGGAGTCTGCTAGGATGAGGGTGCCAGTTCTTACAATGGGAAGATGAAAAACAATACAGTTTATGTTCTTGCCATAAATTATTTTTTTCAGTACTGGGGACTGAACCCCAGGCCTCAAACATGCTAGGTGCTAGGCAAATGCTCTTCCACTGAGCTAAATCCCCAGTCTGATAAACGATGAAGATGATGAATGTGCTAACTACCCTGACACACACACACATACTCAACATACCACATTGAATCTCATAAATATGTACTTCTGATAAAAACAAAAGTAATATAAAAATTACAAAGATAGCAAATCAACTCCAGCAATGCTCCACAGAGCCTTGGATGCTGATCTGTCTACCTGTGGCTCCTGCTTCTGCCATGCCCAGGGTGGTCCAGATGGATCACTCCCAGGCTGGCATCTCCATGAATGAATCTCCAGTGCTGGGGACATCACAGGAGGTTCCCAAGGGAAAGGAGAGCAGCTTCCCTGGTCGCTTCATGCTGGGATCAGCCACACCCCACCCTGCAGGGGCACCCAGACTTCTCCACAACCCACACTCTATTCTTTCAGTCAGCAGATGCCATCAGAACACCTAACAGTTTCAACACTAGTGCTGGGTGCTAGGGCCATGATAGCAGACAGGACTCAGTCTCTGGCCTTGAATTTTGCTCTCCCGTTGGGGAAACAAAGATAGAAGACAATTATGATGATATACACATGGAAGTGTAAAAGAGGTGCAACATTATCCAGGTAGATATTAAAGGAACTCAGACTACATGGGGTTCCATGAAGTCCTCAGAAATGTGACAGTTTGTTTTCTAAAAGAGAAACTTTTTTAATTATGAGAGGAAAAAACACACAGTTGCACAAAATTTAAACCATGTAGAAGCAAAGAGCAAAGTTAGGAATCCATCACAACTGCATTCCCCTAACATGATTGTTCTTATATTCTAGATTCTAGAACTCCATATTAAAAAGATATGTGTATGCATGTACACAATGAAATCACACTTCACATGTCTGTCTTTCAGCTGATTTCTTCACTCAACCATGTTCATGTCCATACAGTTGTGGCTCTTATTAAAATTAACTTATTGACTGTAGGGTAGTCTACATTACTGGTAGTCCACAAAGTGTTTAAAATCACACTCACCTTCATTTTAGGCCAACATTGTATTGTGAATTTCATAGCCAGACTCTCCTCTCTCTTGCTTTCAGATTTTCCACCTTGAGATGTCCTTTTGGGAAATCCTTATCTCTCAATGAAAACCTACTATCTTAGTAGACTGTTGGATTCCTGAATATATTATCATAGAAGAAAACCTGGAATATAGCTGTCAGGGAAGCTCAAGTTACTCAGAGTCCTACCAATGCCATAGATGAAGGCACTAAAACCAGAGACATAGTTTCATGAAGAATGTTCTAGATTTCCAAATACTCCACTGTGGAAGCAATCTTCTCCGCAACTAGACAACTACTGACCTCTATTGGCAATATGAGGTACTGTACCAAAAGCCCCTTTGAAGGCTGGGAGCTGGGTATTTGTGGTTCATCCAATGGCAATTGTGAATTCCCAAGGTCTTTGAGAAGGTGCTAAATTGTCTCATGATTAGAGGGCACTTAGAGTGGCAGGGCATAGATCCAGTGAGTCATATTTCAAATGGAACTGCTTATTTTTTGACTAGAGTAAATAAATGGTGATTATTTTCATAGATGCATGATATTGTACATAGTATAAACACAGCATTCATGGAAATGGTCACATTAAGTCACTCACTCAAAGGTTAAATTCATCCTATAGCTGGAAACCCCTTCCCATTGTTTTCTAACACAGCATTGACAGCTGCAGCCCAGAAATGCTTGTGACCATTTGCTGGTTGTCTAATTAATTTTCAGTTCTGATGAGGGGGTGATGTCCAAGGAGCTTAGACCTCTGGTAAATGCCAAACAACATCTGAAGTCATAAATCTACATCCCCAAGTTCAAGCTCCTATGAAGCCCTCATTCTGACCCAAGCAGCACCCCTCCAGCTGAGAGAAACTCCCACAAGGAGCTCATGGATGAAAACAAGGGCCGAAGTCAGTGACTGAACCTGCTGGAAACAACTACTTTTTATGTAGGAAAAGTTAGTCTAAAAGACAACCAAATGTCTGCCTTTTGTTTCTTTCCATCAAGAATGATGCCGGTGGTGGGGGTGAGGAAAGGTGGAGGGGAAAGGGAGACACTGGCCAGAGAGTACAAAGTTTCAGGTGGATAGGAGGCATGTCTGTGCTCTGATGGACACCACAGTGACTAGTTAATGATAATATATTAATATTTCACCGTAGCAAGGACAAATGATTCATAGCTGAAATGGTGGATATCCTAATTAGCCCAATTTGGTCATTCCACAACATATATATGTACAGAAATATCACATTTTACTCCATTAATATATTCAATTATTATTTGTCAATTAAATGTAAACTTAAAAATTAAAATTAAAGAAAGACAGATGCAGGTGATTTGTCAGGACCTGCATGATGTCTGAGGAGGCCATGCGACTGGGGCAGGTGATCTCTAGCACTGCACAGAACTCCCTGGAAGTGGAAAGCAGGGAACTGATGAAAGATCCGGAAACCAGGCTGAGGCGTCAGTACAGGTAGAGCCAAAAGAAACTGCCTCGATGGGGGAGAGGAGGCACAGGATCATACATTTCCTAAAACATAGTTTCCTAAAATGTGATGACATTTTAGCTATGTGGGAAGGCATTTAAGTGTTCTGGTGGAAAACTGCAGGGTGATCCCACCTGAATTTGTTTTCTAGGGTTTGGGGTTTGAGAGGGTTTTTTTGTTTGTTTGTTTGTTTTTGTTTTTATTTTTTAATCATTAGCAGAAGAAAAAAAGGAGGAAGATAGCTTTCACTATGTCAGCAATAAGTGGCCACAGGGAGACACCTACATAGTCTGGTGTTTAGTAAGCAGGCCAGGATGTTTTTTCCTCTGCTTCCCTAAGTTGGTTCCTCCTCCTCACCTGCCTGCTGGGACAGGGAGGGTGTGTCTATAATGTGCCCAAATAATCCTTCAAAATTATCAGCCAAATCCTTACTAGCTTTGGTATCATATTTTTTCTTCTGTCATTATTTATTTATTTACTTACTTACTTTTAAGATTGGGTCTCTCTGCTTAGCCCAGGCTGGCCTTGAACTCACTGTGAAGCTCAGGCTAGCCTCAAATTCAGGATCCTCCTGCCTCCACCTCCCAAGTGCTGGGATTACAGGTGTGCACCACCACATCCAACTATATTTTTTTCTGTATACTTTTAAATGACATGTACTTCTGTTAGAATATATATATATATATATATATATATATATATATATGCTGTAGAAAATTTAGAGGATACATGGAACTATAAAAGACCAATTAACCATTTACTTCTACTTTATGAAAATGACCCCATCCATCCAAAATTCTGATATGTATTTTTATAGTTCTTTTGTATTATTTATACCTATTTCTCTGTGTCTATTTATCGATGTCTATATAGTCTGAGGGCTGGGATTTAGCTCAGTTGGTAGGGCTCCGCTCTGCAGTCTCTGAGGTCCCAAGTTAGATTCCAGGCACCGCAAAAATGGGAGAAGGATGTGGCAATCCACTCCCATGGCAATCCCAAAACAATCAGCCATTGAAAACCCTATGAGGGTCGCTATGAGTTGGACATGACTCAACAGCACCTAACAACAACAACAATATAGTCTGAAGCCTGCAGCCATAGTCCTGTGGCATCCCATCCTGTCATATCTTGGAAGGTAAGCAGGGTTGGGCCTGGTTAGTACTTGGATGGGAGATTACCTGGGAAGACTAGGTGCTGTAGGCTTGGGAGATGGACCCAGAAACCCACTCCCAAAAATCAATCTGCCATTGAAAACACTATGAACAGCAGAGAAGCACTGACAATAGTATTTTGGCTGTTGTATGCAGCATCGCTATGAGTTGGATACCAACTCAATGGCACCTAACAACAACATATAGTCTGAAATCAAATGATCTATGATGCCTAAACACTGGCTTATTTTGCTTTAAAATGGTAAAGATTTTTTGCACATTCTTATGATTTGGGGGCTATATAACATTCTGTCATGATTCTACTATAATCTGTCATTTAAATCATCTTCATTATTTTTTACTGAAAATAATGCTATAATGGACATCCAATAACATTTCCTTTTCTTGCTACCTATTTGTGTTATAATTTACTAATAATTATTTGTTGTTAGGTTGTTAGGTGCTGTTTAAGGATAACTAAACATAGAAAGATGAAAAGGCTGCCTGATCTCTCCCCATAATTGGTGAAGAGGTTTAAGTTCAAAGGATAAGTGGCTTAGGAAGACCACACAGGACAAGCGGATGCAAAGAAACCTTTCCAGACACAATCACAGAAGACAGCCAGTGGGCTGGTGGGAGAGAACTCTGCCCAGGGCCAGTGCCTGGGCACAACAGGCATTCTGCCTCCCTGTGAGTCCTAAGCCCCGGGCACTGGCTTGCAGGGGAAGCAGCCAGGCCCGGGGGCTGGAGGTCAGCTTTTATTTGACAGAGAAGGGATCTAAGGACCAGAGGCCAGGAGAGGCTTCCTGGGAGCAGAGCAGAAATAGGGTTCTGGTTGTAGTGTTCATGGACATCCCTGGAATCAGCACATTTGGAAGGAGGGAAGGAGAGAGAAGAGGGGGAAAAAGAAGAAAAAGGAGAGGAGGGGGAGGGGAAGGGTGAAAAGCAGGGGGAGAGAGAACCGAGCTGGAGAGCAGACCAGGCCATCCCCTGGCCAGTCCTGCAAGGGGGCCTGATGGGCAGAGGAGCTGGGCCTTTACACTCTCGTGCTTATCGGCTTATTCTTCCCAGACAGTGGTTTTGAAAGGGGCGTGGCCTGGGCCCTTCTACAGCTGGGACATCCCCGGGTTCTGACAGCTGAGCCTGACGCTGTCCATAGGAGGACAGAACAGGGCTTCCTGAAGGAGAGAAGAATCGAGGCATACAGCCTGAGGCAGATCCTTAAGCCCTCTTCTCGTAATCCTTCAAGGGGCATTGGATATGGGTAAGACAACATCCAGAATCTGTTCCCAGCCCACAGCCCCAGCACCCACCACCCTCCCCTGCCAACCACCCTCCCCTGCCAACTGCCCTCTGTGAAAGGGTTTTCCTGGTGACACCAAACTTGTGCTCACCTCAGGACCTTTGCCCAGGATATTTCTCTAGGCCACAACTCTTTGTCCTCCTTACTGACTTGTATAAAGGCCAAATTTCTGCCAAAAGTCACAGGGGAAAGTCACCTTTCCTTGGGAGCATTTCCTGGAGCTGCTGTTGTTAGGTGCCATCGGGTTGGTATCCAACTCATAGCAACCCTCATAGGGTTTTCAATGGCTGACTGTTTCGGGATTGCCTCGGGAGTGGATTGCCAAATCCTCCCATTTTTGCGGTGCTGGGAATCGAACTTGGGACCTCAGAGACTGCAGCACAGCGCTCTACCAACTGAGCTAAATCCCAGCCCAGGAACTGCTGTAGCATTTGATATTTACTCACAGATTGGCTAAGGCTTTACTTCCATCTTCATACAAACACCAAGACCAGGTCAGGGGCCAGAGCTCATTGGTAGAGCCCTGTGTAACATCCCTGAGGCCCTGAGCTTGATCCTCAGGACACAAAACTACATACATACATAAACACATAAATAAGGAACTTCACAATATGGCCTTTTCCCCAAAGCCAGCCTCCGCTTACCCATTTACTACTCTAAAGGGCCACCACAGAAGGAGGCACAGAGCGACCTGCAGGTGAGCAGCCTCGGTGTCTCTGGAATCAGCCAGGAGCAGCAGATCTGCAGCAGGCCTTAGTGAGCAGCTGGTGCGGAATCTGCAGGTGCTGAGGCTGGCTGAGCGATGTTTGCTAGGCAGGGAGGGCAGGCCAGCCCTCAGAGCTCGCTTTTATCCCAGTCCCACTTACTAGTGTTAGAGCGCTACTGAATGTGGTCCGACATATTATTATTAGGTGGAACCATACAAACTTGCATTCTTTGTAAGTCAAAAAGTGTCAAATGATAGCAATTTCTTGCAGCTGAAACCAACTTTTTCTTCCCTGTGTCACTATTGAAATGAAGTCACTTGTTTTTACAAATGCAAAAACTGCAGCCCAGAGAAGTTAGACAACTTCCGGAGGTCACTCAGGCAGGAAGCAATAGGATTGACTCCTGAGCTGCCTCTGTGCTGTCTGTGCAGTGCGTGTTTCCCCTGTCTTCCACACACATTCACAAGCAGACTTTCCACAGACGCCTCTCTGAGTTCTTTTTCTCTCCCTATGATTAAGACATACATAATAAAATATTTCTACTGTACTGACATTAAATGTGCCTCCATCTACACATCCCTGATCACTTCTGCTCCCCAGTGGCATAGAATATTAGCAAAAGCAACAATATGGCATGCTATGAAGTAAAGAAAAAGCCTGTAGCATTCTCTAAAAGGCACTCAATCACAGAGCAAAAACAACCATAAATGAGCAAAACAAGAGGAAATACAGAAAAAAAAAAAAAAAAAGAAAAACTTGAACACATCTGGGGTCTTTAAGATAAAAGTCGAGTGCTGCTCAGGAGAAGCCCTGTAACCCACATGAAGTCAAAGGAACCACCAACGCTCCGCACAATGGTGGATGGTACAGCCTCGGCAAGTTTTCTAGTTCTTTGGGGCTTAGCTGGATGTAACTCCTCCGGGAAGCCCTCATTGTCTCCCCAGGCAGGGTAAGTAACCCCTCCTCCGGGCTCAGGGACATCCTGTGCTTCCCCGCTGAAGCCTCTCCCACACTCCATCACAATTCCCTGTTGTTGACACCGGATCTTAGACTTGAGGCTCTTTGCCCCCATTAGATCTCTGGGCCCTCTTACAGAGCCACAGTGAGAACAACTGAGTAAATGAACTATCAACGTGTTGAATCCAGTCATCACCAAGAAAGTAACAACCCATGAAATAGGGACCTTTTCGTAAAGGGCTATTTCCCTCCCCATTACTTAAGATGACGATTCTCTTTTTCATGGCTACAGGCCTCTGCAGTTCTAGACAGAGCCTGATTCACGTCTCCTTGACAAAGTTGTGTCCAAATTTCACCACAACTTGGCCATGCCCACTCACTGTTAATACGTCAACTTCAGACTAGTTTAAGTATTTCAAAGATTTTCTTTTCGTTCCATTCAGGAGCAATGAGGAGGAGATGCACGCACACCTGCCATTCAAAACCATGATGTGAAAGGGAGGGGCCATGGCAGGGCAGGGAGATTTCTTTCTATTTGTTCTTTTTATGACCTGCAATTCTTCCTCAGAGGCTTGTTATTGGTGGGCACTTATGTAGTTTCTGAATGAACACGGTATCAGCTAGCTTTTCATTGCTGTGATAGAATCCCTGTCATAAACAGTTGAAAGAAGGATTCGTGTTAGCTCCTGGTTTCAGAGGCTTCGGTCCACACGTGACTGTCTCAGTTGCTCTCAGGCCTGTGGTAAGGCAGAAATATCAAGGCAAAAGGGCGATGGAAGAAAACTGTTCCCCTCATGGCAGCCAGGAAGCAGAGAGACAAGACATACCCTTCAAAGACAGGTCCCCAGGGGCCTTCTTCTTCCCTGGGGTCCCAGCTCCTAATAGCCCATTCGGCTACAAACTCATCAGAACATTAACCCACTGAGGGCAGAGCCTTCACGATCCAGTCACCTCTCAATAGTCCCAGGAGCTGGAAGCAGATCTTCAACACATGAGTCTTTTGGTGGGATACTTCATATCCAGTCATAACAGAATCTAGATTCAAATCTCTGAAACACATGATTTATCATAGGGATAAAACACAAACTGTGAATTTAGATGGGCTCAGTTCCACTGTCTGATATTCTCCTCCCCAAAGTCTTCCCCATCCCGGTGGCATACCCCATTAGTTGGGGATATTGGCAAATAATTTAACTTCCATGAGCTTCAGCTTCGTGTTCTGCAATGTGGAAATAATAAAACCTCCATTTAGGGCTGTTTTTAAAGTATTTGGTAAATTGTCTGGGCAGAATTACACAGTACATAACATGTAATTAATATCATTGTTAATATTGACAATTTGATAGTTAAGATATTACAACTGAGAAAAGACAATTACATTTCCCTTCAATGACACTGCAATATTCGAAAGCTTTATGTGCTCAGGTCTTCCCTGGAAGGGTTGAGATCCCCCATATGGGCAATCCAAAACAGACAGGGTCAGAACACAGAGCATCGCCAGGCTTCTTAGCTATGGAGCAACAATGGCCATCTGCAGATGTCTATACAAGCCTTTAACTCTTGGAGGAGTAGGGGGGACATGCTGACATTTCTGGCTAGTCCAGGTCTCTACGTTTTATAAATTGCCAAGATGTTTCTCATTTTATGCACTGTATGGAATTAATCAAGATGTGGCTCTTTGGTCACTGGCTTAACCACAGTATTGTCTATATCTTCCACAATTCCCTCCAGCAGTGGAGATGTGTCCCCTCTCTGCCCCAAGGGCTCCTTTCAGGTTTCATGCAGTTTCTCAAGATCAAGAAACATTTTGGAACTGAAAGCATCAGACCGTTTGAAACATTTTGTTTTGTTTTAATGGAGAATGAAGGTGAACATACAAATGGATAACATTCTGCCAGAAAATGACACAAACCTTTGGCCAGAGATGTGGATTGACAACAGCTAAACTCGTTCTCATAAGCGATTCTCGGTTCTATTTCTTATAATAACTTGTACAAAAATTCCATAGCATTGGGAAAGGGATACGCTAAAAGTAATTCTGATTTTCTCAAAGCATCTCTAAGGATGAAATACCAGGTCTGTGGCTGCCGTCTGCTATGTCTGGAGATAAACCTCAAATAAAATATACATTCACATTCACACCTGGGTTGAAGGATTCACTTTTCATTTCATTTGAGCCAATGACTAGAAAATATTCAATAGGACTTAATCAAAATGCTATATACTTGACTTAATTCAGCCAATAAGAAAGTGAAAAAAATGATATAATCATACCATAATTAGCCATAATACATGTCAAAGTACATATATCATATTTATAAAATAGCTACTCAGTTTTATTGAATTTAAGAGTTGCTTTCTTCTAGAATCTGTAAGTATATTCAAGTTAACTTTCTGCTTCCTATGCACTAGCATTACTGATATGCAATTGTCAACTGTATGATTTATATTTTATACTTTCTATTTCCTGTTATTTAAAACTTTCCAGAACTATAATTTTCTACTGGATTCTAGAATATAATCTATTATGTATGTATGAGAAAATAATGTCATCTTCCTGAATGAGGAAAAGACTCCTCACTCTTTTTCAGCAAAAGATAATGCCTACATTGTACTACTTGGCACACAGGAAACTATTTACGGTCTATACACAGCAAACTGAAAGCTACTACAATTTTTTACATTTGTCAGATATTTAAGGAAAAGTTTTTTCTGTTTATTATTAGAAAAATCAAACTACTTTCTCCTATCCTTCGAAGTAATGTCTTCACTGCATTGCTTTGGGAAAGCATATAAATTGTTTGTTTGTTTATTTATTTATTTATATTTATTTTTGCAGTACTTGGGACTGAACCCAGAAACTTGCACATACCTTGCAAGGGATCTGCCACTGAGCAGCACCTTCAGCCCTTTATTTTTTAAAAGAATTTTTATCTTGAGACAGGGTCTCACTAGGTTACTCAGGCTGCCTCTGGCCTCAAACCTACAAATCGCCTGCCTCTGCCTCTTGAGTTGATGGGGTTACAGGTGTGAACCACTATGCATATAAATTTTAGTATGAAAAAATAAACACTAACACATGGAAAACTACAGAATCAATAGTCCTCCTATCTCAAGGCTGAACCTGAGGCTCTGCTTCCTAATAAGGATTGGTAGGAATCCAAGCAGGTCTCATTTGCCCTCTCTCAGCCACAACGCACATGGAACAGATCTGTCCGAAGTCAACAAAGGAAAGTTTCAGAGTCAAATTCCAGACTCGGCTCTTTAACCGCATGGTTACAGCAGGAACAGCCACGTTTATAAACTGAGACCCTCCCCAACCCCTCTCTGGCCACATCGATGGGCCCAGGAAGAAGCACTTGACCAGGCAGAAGCACCGAACCTCTTCCATTTCAAACCACCAAGAAAACGGGCTAGAAGGGTACAGTCTTGAATTTACTGCGTCTTTGACTACAGGATACGTAATGTAAGAAGCTTCCAGGAACTTTTCTCATTGCCGAGTGGGAAGTCAAAGGCTCATCTGCAATGACAAGAAGAATGAACAGCCCACGGGAGGGGCAGCTGAGAGCCACAGAGTGAGAACATACTGCTCCACATCTCCCCTTGAGACTGTGGCTGATCACAGTCCAGAGACCAAGCGGTGACCTGGAAGACTCTTCCAAGGGCCCCCGTTTCCTGATAACCAGCCCCCCTCTCTTCATTCCCCAATTTGTCTCGGGTGTGTTTTTCTGCTATTTTTAATGGAAATAGACCTGACTGCAAATCAGAGTACTAAATATTTTTTTAAATCCAAAGAGCTACAAGCATGCTGTAAGATTTGATAATTAGTAACAGCTGGTCTGGGGCTTGGGGCACAGTGATTGAGAAAGTAATAATTCACAGGAGCCTTTCAGTGCTGGTTGATCACATTGTCCTCTATTCTCTGTTGCCTTCCTGGGAGTGTACACAGCATTCCCAAGATGAGGACATCAAGAAAAACGTTTTTGGACTAAGCCATCTCTAACCTCCTTCAGTTTCGGCAGGCTTTTCTCTCTACTGTGGGGAAGGTGATGGCGCCCTCTTAGCTCCACAGCAATCCCAAAATACCGGTATGTTTTCTCTTATTTTGCAGATGAAGGAAATAAAACTTGGAGAATTAATTTGCCTCAAACCACACAACCAGTCAGGGAGAGAGAAAAGTTTGAGACTCAATTCTTCTGTCTTTCTCTCTCTCTCTTTCTTTCTTTCTTCCTTTCTTCTTTCTTTCTTTCTTCTTTCTTTTTCTTTTTTGTTCTCTTTTCTTTCTTTCCTTTTTTTTTTCTTTTTGGTGTATGTGATACTGGGGGTTGCACTCAGGGCCTCCCACATACTTTGCAATTGCTCCTCCATTGAGCTGCACCTCCAGCCCATTTTTAAAATTGTTTTGTCTTGACACAGAGTCTTGCTAAGTTACACAGGCTACCTCTGACCTTGAACTCATGATCCTCCTGCTTCCATCTCCTGAGTCCCTGGTGTTACAGTCATGTGCCACCACCCTGGCAGTTCTTCCACTTCTTAAGCAGAGCATTTTCCTCCCATACACTGTCATTGTTTCCATCTATTTGACAGGCAAGAATATCAGTATCATTCTCTTTAAAGATTCCAAGTGTTTAGTGAGAGATGTTATCATTTTGCAGAAAGTGTTAGGGAAGACTTCATATAATTAACTTTTATTCATATTTTATAGTGTGTAAAAATGCCCAGAAATCATAAAAGCAATATATTTTGCCTTAATATTGTCTTAAGGATCCCCAACTGGCAGCACCCAAAAGAAGTTTACATTGAGTGGTTTTACTAAACATCTGGAAATATGTGCACCCAAATAACTGAATGAGAACTCTGTTTAACAATAACAATAATTAGTTAACACATTTTTTGTGGTACTTGGGGGTTGAACCCAGAGTATTGAGGGCACTTTGCTAGTTCTCCATCACTGAGCTACAAACCCAACCCTTTTTTAATTTTTAATTTTTTGAGACAAGGTCTCAATATGTTCTTCAGGCTTCTTCTGACCTCAAACTTGCGATCCTCCTACCTCAGCCTCCCAAATCATTGGGATTACAGGTGCATACTACCATGCCCAGCCAGGTAACACTTTTTAATATTAGCAGTCACTTCCTATCATTCTCATTATCACACTGGACTAAATCTTAGTACTCATTATCCCATTTGATTCTTAAAACAATTGTATAAGTTGTAGAAGGAACTAGTGTATCATAGAGAACAAGACCCAAAGATGGGCCCCAAATCCAGGATCCTCTGATAACCTCCCTGTTAGCAACATTTTCTTTCTGTTTCTTCCCCATCATAATGGGGACCATGACCTTAACAGAAGGACTATAATATGTGATACTAATCATTCTGTACATCCACAGATACATATGAAAATATAAGGGAAATTTGCTGTTAGATTGTATAATTAAAAATCAAAATCCAGTCACTACCACTTAACTTAAAGTACAGCCTGTGTTTCTTCTACACACTTTATTTCTTTAAATATTACACTATAGCCCATAAACATGTATAATTATTATGTGTCAATTAAAAATAATTTTTACCAGTGGAAAAATAGCTCCCTTTGAGTACAAAGGTAAATGTTGACTCTGGAGATGTTGCCTTCAACCTTTATTTCTGATGGCCATGCAGGGAGAGACTGCCATGCACTAAGGCTGCCCATTTGAGCATCAAGGAGCAATGCCAAAAGGTGTTGGAGCCAGCCTACCTTGCACAGGCCAGACGCTCATCTCCCCAGGGACACAAACAACATCTGTGCATACTTTTTCTTTTTCTTTTCAGTACTAAGAGTTGAACCCACCCTTGCACATGCTAAGCAAAAGCTCTACCACTGAGCCACAGCCATAGTTCCCCCTTTCTTTGTTTTGAGACAAGGTCTGGCTAAACTGTACAGGCTGCCTCTGGCCTTGAACTCACAATCCTCCTTCCTCAGCCTCCTGAGTCTCTGGTATTACAAGTGTGCATCATAGCACTTGGCTGTGCACACATGTCACTAATACACATCTCACTAATAAAATGACTTACACACTGACAAGTAGGACAGTGTTTGCAGATTGTTTATACTAAAAAGAAAAATCTGATATGTATCAATGCTGTTGTTGTCAGGTGCTCTCGAGTCGGGGCTGGCTCATAGTAACCCTCATGGGGTTTGGGATAGCTGATTGTTCCAGGATTGCTTTGAGAGTGGATTGCCACGTCCTTCTCCCAATATCAATAGTATCTTCATGATTATAAAGAACTCTCCTTTAGGTAATGAATGTAGTTTTGTTTCTCAGGAAATTCTCTTCTTTCCTTTTTCGCTTATTCTTTTTTTCTTATTTATTTATTAACATACTTATTTATTTTCAGTACTTGGGAGTTGTACCCAGGGCCTCACACATACCTTTGCATGTGATTTACCACTAGGATGCACCTCGAGCTCCTTTTGTACTTTTTCCTTCTGAGACGAGGTCTAAGTTATGCAGTCTGCCTCTGGTCTTGAACTGGTGATCCTCTTGCCTCCATCTCTTGCGTTGTCAGGCCACCATGCCCAGCTCTCAGGAAATTCTTTTTTTTTTTTTTTTTTTTTTTTTTCAGTACTGGGGGTTGAACCCAGGGCCTCGTGCCTGCATGCTCTGCAAGTGCTGGACCACTGAGCTGCACCTCAGCCCATTTTTTTTTACTTTTTGAGACAGGGTCTCGCTAAGTTATGCAGACTGCCTCTGGTCTTGAATTTGCGATCCTCCCGCGTCTGCCTCCCGAGCCGCTTGGGATTACAGGCGTGCGCCACCATGCCCGGCTTCTCAGGAAATTCTTAAATTGGTGGTGTACATGTGTGCTCCTGAAGGGTATTTGGTGTAGCTGTTTTGACTGTTGGGTTGGTCAACAAGTTGTACTGCATGTTGGTATTTCAGTCTCCCTATTTGTGCATAGCCAGAAAAACAGTAGAAAACAAAATGAAACAAAACAAAACAAAACCACAAAACCCAAAACCAAAACCAAAACAGCTCTTCAATAATGGAAAGGAGTGTTATCCCAGACTGATATTCCTGACCGCAAGCTTTTAGAGGCATAATAGACAATGCTGTGTGGCAATTTTATTCTTTCTTTCTTTCTTTCTTTCCTTATTTATTTATTTATTTTTTGTGGTACTGGGGGTTGAACCCAGGGCCTCGCGCCTGCATACTTTGCAAGTGCTGCACCACTGAGCTGTGCCGCCAGCCCATTTTTTTTTTTTTTTTCACTTTTTTCGAGACAGGGTCTCGCTAAATTTCGCAGACTGTCTCTGGTCTGCAATTTGCGATCCTCCTGCCTCCATCTCCCGAGCCGCTGGGATTACAGGCATGCACCACCACACCTGGCACAATTTTATTCTTGAAATCGTGAAGGAAGGTGGGCAGCAGCCCCGGCAAGCCTGTGTGGTGACAATGTGGCCCTGTATTTACCTGGATTACAGGAAATGCTTCCTCTTCCCATCTTCATTGGAGGTTTTGGCAGGCAGGTGACAGTCCTGCAGGGTCGGGTCCCCAGGACAGCGGAGAGCTGGAACGCCCTGCGAAAAGACATGCACGAAGGCGCCGGCTTCTCCTTCTCCCTCTTTTGCTGTCACTGACCACCCAGCTTTGTTCCATGTTTTGGCTACTTTCCCACTGATGAGTTTTCCAAACTTGTCAGCGGCTGGCCATTAAGTGTTCTGCTGCTAGCTTACAGAAAAGGCAAGTTGGATTTCTTTTTTTCTTATTCACTCAGGCTTCCGTGTTTATCCTTCTTCACCTTGATTCCTGGAAGAGTCAAACATCTGATACCCAGGTCAAGCCTCGAGGAAATGGTTGTCCCAGCTGAAAATAGGATAGATCCAATTTGCTTTTTAATGTTCTTGGGAATGACCAGTCTTTAATATTTTCTCTGTGTGATGCGGTGCTTCTTAATAAAACCAAAAATAAGATGTTTAACCTGAACTTTAAAAGGTCCAAGCATCAGTGATGTTAAGCAGAGAGAATATTATTCCATTTGCACAGGTCTGGTGAAAGAAATAATTCTGAAACTGAATGTGCATGCCCAGCTGAAAAAGGAGGAGCAGCGATCACTGGGTGATTCACCCCACAAAAACCACACACTGCAAGGCGTTTAATTCCAGATTGCCTCATGCTTTATTCCCTGTTCTTGAGAAAGATGCTTTGTTTAATGAACAGAGGCAGCACTTTGAATTCCACAAAAATCAAAATGTTACAGCTATGAGGGTTGAATTTTCCCCTCCCTATGTTATCAAGTGAATAAAACCAGCTTAAAAAAATAAAGCTAAGCAGTCAAGTTACCTCATCTTTTATGCAATCAATTCTACTATTTGGTATGGATGAAAGTTGGCCAAGCATTTAGACACATAATTTTGGTGTCTGATGGTTATATAATAAAAAGAATTTGCTTCAGAATAGTATGTTATGTGGGTCAGCAATATTCGCTTCCACTAAGTAACCCAAATGCACAAATTGAAATCAAGTCAAATTCTTTTTCCAGAGTTAATGAAAGGTTCCTGTTTGTGAATTTGGGGCTTTGAAGTCCAAACCGTCCAAAGAGCACCAAGAATTGCCTGGTGATTTATGACTATTTGGACAAGTGGTGAGCAGAGCGTTACTCTATGGAAAGCTGACATTCCCTACCTGTCAGGGAGGTTTTCCTTAACCGGGACACCAGATCCCCCCAGGGCTGTGGCCCAGGCAGGCCTGAATAGGCAGCATTTGCTGTGCCCTCGACCTCAGTTCTCCTGGGCAGGCTCCCAGCCCCACCCTACCTCACCCTTCTCCACCCTTCCCTTTCTTTTTCCACAGGGTCTCCCATCCCTGTCCCCCTCCCCACTTACCCTGGGCCAAGACAAAGCTCGCTTCCTCTGCCCATCCCCTGATGCTTCCTTTGCAGCCTTTGGTTAATCCAGTGAACTAATTCTAGGGCCCATGTTTGCCTGCATGACTACTACAAATGCCCAGGTCAGGAAAGACTCTTCCTGACCCTTTGCAGAGGTTCCAGATGGCCCCTTCCATGCAAGGAATGGTAGCTTCTCTCTTTTCCTTCCTTACATGGCCACATTGTATTGTAGGGAAGAAAGATCGCCTCTGTCCTCTTAGTTTTTATCTGGGCCCCTTGGCTGGGTATAGGAACCCAGTAGCTGTAAGAGCATAGGAATTTTATTAATTTTACACATACCCAGGCATCTTCATAAGAGAGTGAAGCCTGAAGAATGACCAAACATGCCTTTATACTTTTTTGACAAACAATAATAAATCTGTGAGGAAATGACAGGGCAGATGGATATCTGGTTGAGGGTCATCAGTTCTAGGGATGATACTGAGAGATACATGGATGTAGGTGTAGAAGCTTATGGAAGACGAGGGCTATTCAGTTCTGTTAATCAGGTTCCTTGAAGCCCTAATTACCAGTTTCGGGTGAGCAAGGCTGTTTTCCAGTGTTGGTATGGGAAGGACGGCGCTCCCAAAAGAATTTTTGTGGCTTGCTCTAAATAAGGAAATTCAGACCAAGTGTCTCTTTCTGAAGTTCCAGCCCCGCAATTGATTTAGCTGGAAATATTCAATATGCCAATTCGGCATGTTTGGGGATGGCATGTCTTTAATCCTTCTCTGTCCTGGTAAAGGACAATGCCCCAGAATAGTCTAGACTGGCAGAACCTCCAGGAGATTGAGGGGCTTCCCTGGGACAGGTAGGCTCTGAGAAAAGAGCATCCCTCATCCTCAGGGATTGTGACACTCATAGGCAATACTGGGTGGGAGTGAGACTGTGTTTTGATGGCACTTGCTTTGGGAAGTCTGGACACCTGCCCCAACTTACACCAATGTGGTCATAAATAAAAGTATATATATATATATATATATATATATATATACACACACATATATATACATACACACACACATATACATATATATGTATATATATACTATATATATAAGTATATATATATACACATATATATGTATGTGTATATATATATATATATATATATATATATATATATATATATCACATGTACTTGGCTGCGCGCGCGCACACACACACACAGAGTGAGAAACTGTTATGGCTTAAATCTCAAATACCCCCCCCAAAAGTAATGTGTTTGAGCATTTGGTCTCCAGCTAGTGGCGCTGTCCTGGGTGGCTATGGAACTTTGGGAAGTGGGACCTAGCTTTGTGGAAGTTGGTCACTAAGGGTGGGACTTTGAAAGTTCTTTGTGGGCCCTCAGTTCTGGCAGCTCTCTCTATTCCTGATCCACCATGATATGAGACCCTCGCCTACCGGCCCTGCTGCCATCCCTGCCGCCAGGCCTTCTAGGGACTGAGGTCCTCTAACTGTTAGCCCCAATAAGCCATTCTTCCCATAAGTTTGTTTCTGTCAGATATTTTGCCACAGCAACATACCAGCTGACTAACACCGATACATTTATATTTTCTTGACAATCATTTTTATTAGCATGTATTGATTTTGTACAAAATAATGGGTTTCCTTGTGATATTTTCACATCTGCATATAATGTACCTTGGTCATATTGACTCCAAATTACCCTCTCTTTTCCCCCATTGCCCTGATCATTGGGTTATTTTCTTTTATTTTGGTGATTGTTTGGAATCAACACAATTTTAACAATTACTAATAGAACTAACAAGCTGTAGAAGGAGCACCTTTACCTAAAAATGAACTTTGCTATTATTTAAGTCTGTTTTTGTGTATCCTCACTTGAAATCTCATTTTAATCTGCTATCATGATACACCCTTCCAGAAATTTGTTTGTTTGTTTGTGACAGGATCTCTCTTTATAGCCCAGGCTGCCCTTTAACCCATTATCCTCCTTCCTCTGCCTCCTAAGCACTGGGATGACAGGTGTGTGTCACCCCTTCCAACTCCTGTATTCTTTTCTGAGGGAGCTTTTCTGATGAAAACAAAAACCAAGACAAGATCTGTGAGAGAGCTTCTCAGTCTAGATAGAGATAAAACATCTGGCCTTAAAAGGAACCCAGGACCAAGGTTACTGTGGATTACCAAGCACTAGAGAGAGTTTGAGTGGCCTCCATTGAGGTTGCACTGTTGGGTTTCAGACTCTGGCTTTTCAGTGACTCACTCTGTGGCCTTGGCACATGGACAGACTGTAGACCCTCTGTGCTTCTATTTGCATGTCTAAAAAGTGGAGATAAAGAGGTTCTTGCTTCAGAGGTGAAGGTGAGCATTAAGTATTGTGAACACATTGTCACTAGAGGGTCCTGGAGGCATGAGGGAAAGTCTCACTCATGGGAAAGACACTCTTCTAGCTAAGCATTCCACAAGCGGTAGGATTTGAGTCAGAAGGGAAGGACTCTCCAGGTCAGGAAGAGGAGAAGAAGAAACACTGAAAAACAGATTTTTATCTGACTTTGTGTCCCCAAATTGTTTTCCAGGTTTCATGGAAACACATTCCTCATTTAAGAGAAAAATAATGAACTTACTGAAATCATATCCTTGGTGAAATATTTAAAATCAGAGATATCATGCACAGCTTTGCTGCAAGGAAAAAGCCTAACAGAGAAAGAGGGACAGAAAATGCTACTTGTTTAATTTGAGTGGAGGCTGGAGGAAGGAGGGATGTGTGAATAGTGCAGAGTCCTTTCCTTTGGCTGAAATTCATCTCTAAGTAAAACTCTCCACAGTACCACCCCTGTCTCACTTCCTTCCCTTCCTGCCCCTAAACACAACTCCCAGAACAGCCACCGCAGTTCCCAACGCAGAAGGAAGCCCAAGGCAGTGCTGGGGAAAAACTGCCTTTTTGTGTTTCTACATGATTTCCTATAAGAATCCTTAGAACTGAAAAGTAGGGAGGACTTCAGGCTTTAAGATATGTCCTGGAGGGATAAAGTTCACCAATGACTTATGCACATGTTAATGATCATTCTCTCTATGCAATGTCTTCAGGACATTTGAATGTGAAGTTGAGGGATGTTCTCACCCACCTTCATGCCTCCATGATGCCAAATATCTAGAAAGACAGAACACAGAGATATTCTCTTTTATTCACATTGTTGTTGTTGTTAAGTGTCATGGAGTCGGTATCCAACTCATAGAGACCCTACGTACAACAGGCAAAACACTACTGTCAGTACTTCTCTGCTATTCATAGGGTTTTCAATGGCGGATTGATTTTTGGGAGTGGTTTGCTGGGTCCTTCTCTCAAGCCTACAGCACCTGTTCCCAGGCAGTCTCCTACCCAAGGACTAACCAGGCCCGATCCTGCTTAGTTTTGGAGATCTGAGGGAATCGGAGGCCACAGTGCTATGGCTGGAGGCTTATTCACATTACACAAGCTGAAATTTTGTGGCGGATTCCTTGAGATGTTGGGTAAGAAACAGCAGGGGAAACATCTGGGAATCTGAGTGAGGAAGAATGCATTCGCAACACTGTCCTAGACTCTTGCTCTTTATCAAATGGTGTACCTGGCTTCACTCGGAGTGTGAAAGATAAATGCTTTCCAAAACTCCCTCTGCTGTCCGAAGGAGGTGAGCTAATGCCTCCAAATCCCTGTCTTCCCAGCTGTGTCCACACAAGCTGCTTGGAACTCCAGCCAGAAGTTTTCCGTCTTTATGCTCCTTTGCTTTTACTTTTCCTGCTATTTCTGTCTGTGATGCTAAGAGACAAAAGAAGTGTGGTGAGTTTGAGTAGGCAGAGCCTCAGGATACTGGCCCCACCCCGCTTGGCTGCAGACAGAAGTGACCTCCAGGATGACAGAAGCCTGATCGGAACAGCCCTCATCTGCAGCAAATCCATCCCCAGCTTTTCTCCCACAGTTCTGTTACTTCTCATTAAGGACAAAGGTGGCCCAGGGGTTGTTACTGGAAGGTCTGCTATGGTTACAAACCACCATTTCTCTGCAGAGAATTCTGCCACTGTCCTTGTAAAGAGCCTTGGTACATTTCAGAAGCCTGGAAATGTGGAATGTTGGCAGCTAGAATCAAATTCAGGAAAGATTCTGACAGCTGCTAATTGAAACCATAAGCATGGATGAGATCATAAGGAAAGAGAAAAGGCCCAGGGCTGGGCCACCGGGCTCTCCAACATTGAGAGAGCCAGAAGGTGGTATATCCAGGCATGAGCTATGACAGTTTGAAAATACCTGCATGACATGACACCCTGTCTACCATGGGTGAGTGGAATGGGGCCTTCAGAAAGACTCCAGGGAGGTGGCCCAAGACACGGAAAGAGTGCAGGGAGGCAGGAGTGTGGAGAAGAAAACGTGAACTTGGAAGGCCCAGCACCCCCACAGGTACTGAGGTTGCAAATGCTCTGCTGCCCAAGGTTAACTCTAGGCGGCTCATCCTTGGCCCCCTCCAAAAGCAAAAGGGAGAGGGTCGAGTGAGGCTCCACTCTCAGAAGCAGCACACATTTCTCATCACTTCACAAATGCCCCTGAAGAGGTGTGTGTAGGCTTTGGAGGCCAACAGCAGGAGGCTGAAATTCCAGGGAGCTAAGAGTGTGCCGCTCTCAGCCAGAGTCGGTGAAGAGTGTTAACCACAATTTCTTCACCACAGCAATTTCACATTCTGGAACGATGCTCGTCTATTAAATGCCAGGTGCCAGTGAGTCACAATGGTTGTTGATTCTAGAACCATGTGTTAATAAAAAGAGTTTGCACAGATTGGCCAAGAAACCACTACAATTATCCACAGTTCTGCAGTTCCAAAGTCAGCTTTGCCCTGCTGGGCACAGTGGCTCACACCTGTAATCCCAGCAATTTTGGGAGGCAGAGGCAGAAGGATGACAAATTAGAGGCCAGAGGCAACCTACGGAATTTAGTGAGACACTGACTTAAAATTAAAAAATTAAACATAGGCTGGAGGTCAGCCCAGTAGTGGAGCACTTGCAAAATTATGTGAGGCCCTGGGCTTAACTCCCAGGTACAACAACAATAACAACAATAATGACATCTTTGCCTCTGTTTAGTCCCACCGAGCCCAATCTCTTCTAAGGCACTGGCCTCCCAATACTGCGGTGGATGGCTCAGTTTTGGCCACTTCTGACTTAAGCATATAACTCATCCCTGTCTCAGCCTGGAGAGTGATATGGAAGCTGAGGTCCACAATTCTCCACCAGGCTTTGCTAGCACCACTAGAGACTTTCCTATTGACATATTCCCTTATTTCCCTCCTTAAGATGATGAATTGCCTGTCTTGTCTTGATCAGGAAAGCGTGATAAAAGGAGGAGCTGGCTGCCTTCAAATCATCCCTCAGCATGAATCTCTTCCTTAGAAGAGATGAAACCACTGCCTTTGTCCTTCCAAGCCAGGTGCTTGGTGTTGTAAGTCACACTTCAACTGGAACCCCAGGGAAAGGCCTTTGTCAGCAAGGCTGCATAGCAGAAGCCCATGGGGAGGCTTCCTTAAAATTACAGATGGTTTGGGGTTTGCAAACATTCAAAACATCTGACTGGAGCCCAGGAATCTGGATTTTTAGCCAGCATGGTTTATGCATTGCGTGTTTGAGAATTGAGTCAATGCTGAGGCTCTGTCACCTGGTCTGAGCTGAAGCCACGCTAGTGCTGACCACCATCAGCCATCGTTTAAAGGTTTGGCCATGGCTACACGCATCTCAGTTGATTGTGTTGTTGCTTTGCCAGGTGTCATAGAGTTGGGTCCAACTCCTAGTGGTCCTATGTGCAAAAGAATGAAACACTCCCCACACTGCCATACACACGATCTTTTTATGTTTGAGCCCATTGTTGCAACCACTGTGTTTCTTCTCATTTTGAATTGTGCCACATCAAGTCTCAGGGGCTTTACTCCATTCCCATCAAGATTAACTCTATTGTGAGAAGGCAGCTCTTCCTCTGTCATTTCTTGAATGCTTTCAGCCTGGGGGGCTCATTTTCTGGTTCTATATTTGATGGTGCTTCTCTGCCATTCATAGGGTTTCCAAGGGCTAATTGTTTCAGGAGTGGACTGCCTGGCCCTTCTTGCTTGTCTTGTCTTAGTCTGGAATCTCAGCTGAGACTTGTCCAGTATGGGTGGCCCTGCTGGTATTAGAAATACCGGTGCCATAGCTTTCAGCATCATAGCAACATGCAAGCCCCCACAGCATGACAAGCTGACAGGCACGAGGGGGGGGGAATCTCAGTTGATATATGGGTAGTTAAAGACCTCAGTAGAGGTTTTCCATTATGCCCTACAATCTTCAAACAAATGCTGGTCAGAAAAGCCAGAACCTGAGGGATATCTTCAGTGTTTCTGGCCAACCAGCCCACAAGGCAGGTCCTTTATCCACTGGGCAATTCATACCCCAAAAGGGGCATCCACTTGTGCCCATGGAGTAAGGAGGGGTTGCCGCAGGGGTTGGTGGTTCACCTCTCTCACCAGGCCAAGGCCTGGAGGAAGGGGTTCCAGGGGTTGGCCCTGCTTGGCCTTACCCATCCTTCTCACACAGAACCTCCTGGCCTGTAGGTCTTCATAGGAAGTGATCCAAAGATGAATTCATCCATGTTGCCTCATCGACCATGAGAAATGGGTTCTTGCCTGCTTGCTTATGACAGCAGAGGACCCCTTGGGCACCTCCCAATAGGAGAGGCCTCGCTGCACCCACGCCACCTCCCTGTGGCTGCCGAAAGCCTCTTAATTTTTGGATCCCTGTCCTGGCTACTGAATTGGAATTCCTACTGGCCGCTGGAAACTGTGTTTGAAACAATTTTTCCGAGTAAGTAAAAGATACAACATTGTTTGGGGCTGAGGCCCTCATTGCATTGGGTCAGAGAGAAGGAAGCAGGAACTGGTACCTTCCAACAATCCTGGCTCTGGAATAACCCAAGAAGACCTCAGAAAATTTTCCACTCAGGCACTGGCTTTTCTCCCCAAATCCTACCCGCCCACCCTTGGCTGACTCATCTAGGTAAAGGGCGCTTCTGCCCTGGGACGCAGAACTTTCTTTCATGCACCCCCAAACCCACATCCCCCAGGAAGCCTCACTCCTCAGCACCTCTGCTATTACCCAGCCTGCCTGGACCCTGGCATCTGCACCCCTCTCTTCACCCCACTCTACTTACCTCTCATGGATTTCCACACAACTGCAAAGTGCTCCTTTGGAAACATGAATGAGGAATATATCATCACAGCCCAAACTTTCCAGTGCCTTCTAGATTTGCTAAAGAATCAAATTTCATGTCCTTACTGTCACCTCTATGTCCCTAAACACCTTGGGCCACATTGACTTATCTGACTTCCTGTCTTTCACTTCCCTAAGGCTTCTGCTCTTCCCATTGCTACTGGATTATATTAGACACCCTTCCACCTCAGGGCCTTTGCACTTGCTCTGTGCTCAGGAACCTCTCCATTCATTCCGGTCACTGTGGAAATAGCATTGTGTGGCCGCTTCTCCTATGCCCCATCTCATAGAGCACCACACTTTCCTTTCCCCTTCTCTTACTTTGCTCTTATTCATAGTGCATTTTATTTCCCTACATGTGCTTTATATATTTTTCTTTTCCTCTAATCCTGGAAAGTAAAGAGCTTGTCTATTTCTGTTTGTATTAGGTCAGGCAGCTATAATAAAATAGTGTAGATGGAGGGCTTAAACAACATGAATTGAGTCCTCATAGCTTTGGAGGCAGGAGGTCTGAGATGGGGTGTCAGCAAGGCCTGGCTCTGGGGAGGGTCCCAGAGACTGTTGACTTCTCATTATATCCTTCCATGATGGAGAGTTAGCCCTCTCTCTTTCTGGTACCTTCTCAGCAGGGCACTAGTCCCACTCTTGAGGGCTGTACCCTCATGACCTAATCACCTTCCAGAGGCCCCACCTCCAACCCAATCACATTGAAGGTAGTTCTTTCTTATTAAAAAAAAAATTTTTTTTTTCTTTTCTCAGTACTGATTGTTGAACCCAGGCCTTCCCTCCTGCTAGGCAGGTGCTCTACCATTGGGTTGCACCTTCAGCCCCTTTTTTATTTTTTATTTTGAGACAGAGTCTTACTAAGTTATGCAGGCTGCCTCTGGCCTCCGCCTCCCTAGTCACTGGGGTTACAGGTATGCGCCACCATGCCAAACTGAGGGAGTTAGGGTTTTAGCACGTGAATTTGGGGCACAAGCCTTCTGTTTATGACACTGTCTCTGTGAACATTTCTGGACACCAGGTGGCACTTGCTGTGTGAGCACATGCAGGCATGAGTTCTGGGCAGGTGATGAGGACCCCATGAGTCAGGCATTTGCTTCGACCATGTCACTGAGTTCGTAGCCCAGGGCTGTGTGGTGATTGTTGTTTCTGCAGAGACCAGTAATCATGACCAAGTGCTGCCCTCGATGTTCCTTCTCATCTCGTGGACATCCTGGAATAGGCAGGCTGTGATGTGGAGCCGGGTGGCCCAGAGCATATTTCACACCTCTGACCAAGGCTACCTCTGAGTGAATGTCTCTACGACCTTTGCCAGCCGTGTTCCACCAACACCACAGACGGTGTTTTTCATAAGCTCACCTCCTCCTAACCTCATTTCCCCAACTCTCTTCCTCGCTCACAAGGTTCATACCATTTACTTCCTGCTTTTTTCTGATTCTTTTAGCACGTGTTCTAAGCATGCTGGTCAAGGGCACTTCATCCTCTCTCTTCCCATTTGCGGGTGTCCTCTGTTACTGTTGCCTCTTCCTCACCTTCAGAGCCATTCTGTGATTTGGCTTTCCCAGGAACATTCCAGAACCTGCTCTTGGCCAGGCAGGAGATCTGTGCTGCCCAGCAGGGCCACCCATCAGAGCCAAGCTGAGCAGGAGAGCAGTTCACAGAGCATGGCGCTTTCCCAGAGGGTCCTGTCTGGGAAAGCATTTTAAATGCAGTGATTTCAAGGTCACTTGGCGTGGCCTGGGACACATTTTCCCATTTCTGATGCAATTCAAGACCCTTTCCAACACAGGGTCCTCTACAGCCTTTTCTAACAGGCTTTGGGAGCTTTAAATGGAATGCCGCATTCCATTAGGTTATTTGGAGGGAAGAACCCCAGCAGGGGTGTGAAGTGGCAGCCTAGCTCCATCTGCTCTGCTTTGTCCAGATGGATGGAGATCAGACCCGTTTGTTTTCTCCTCTGTTGCTGCTGTTCAGCCAACGTCTAACATCCCCAACACGAAATGCACTTCGTTCTGCCTGCAGCAGCCCAGAACCATGCCAAATGAGAAACATGGGTGCTCCTAAGGCCTGAGGTCCTCGCCTGTGATCTTTCCCCACAGCCGACCCTCCGTCTGAGGCTCCGAGGGAACAGATGCCCCCGTTAGTGCAGCAGCCAGCCCCCAAAGGGCATGTCAAATTAGAGAGATAAAAGGCCCTTGCTTTTCAAGCCGAATGCCAAAGAATAGTGGTCACCTGAGAGGGATATGGGCTTGTGGCTGCTGCTCAGTGGAGAGGAACCCAGGTGGGGTTGTCCAGTGTATGGCAGCAAGCCTGGCCGAGGCAGAGGAGCAGATGGAACTGAGCAGGCTGGCGCATCCGTGCCAAGTCCCCCAATGCCTGATGTGCTGTGGGATGTGGGTATAATTGGGCAGGGGGATGGCTGGGAACGAACTGGTAACAGCTTGTGCTGATGGGAATGGATATACCACCACCAGGAATTCAAACTTGCTCTTCAGCCTCAGGTGAACAGTACAACACTTGACTTTTGTGGGAGGGATGACTATTAAGGCACTAGTGAACAAGACTGGGGCTGGGATTTACCTCAGTTGGTAGAGTGCCACTCTGCAGTCTCTGATGTCCCAGGTTTGATTCCCAGCACCTCAAAAATGGGAGGAGGACGTGGCAATCTACTCCTAAGGCAATCCCAAAACAATCAGCCACTGAAAACCCTATGAGGATCACTATGAGTTGGATACGACTCCACGGCACCTAAGAACAACAACAGCAGCAACAACAACAACAAGCATTGTTTCTCCTTTGAGAGGGAGGACTGGGCCATGCTCCTCTTCTTTCTCCCTACTCAGATACCACCCGTCCATCCAGAACTTAGCCAGCCTTTGATTCTGTGAGTGTGAGTAGGTGTGTGTGCCTATGTGTATGTACGTGCAATCATGTATATGTGTTTATGTGACTGAGCCATGCATTATGCTTGTATATGTGTGTGTGCATAGGTGTGTGCACTTACAACATGTGAATAGAAACTATGGTGACTGTTTAAATTAGGTGCTGTCAAGTCAGCGTCCAACTCAGCAACCCTAAGCACAACAGGCAAAACACTATTGTCAATGCTCCTCTGCTATTCATAGGGTCTTCAATGGCTGATTGTTTTTTGGGAGTGGGTTGCCAGGTCCTTCTCCCAAGCCTACAGCACTTGGTGTTCCCAGGCGGTCTCCCATCCAAGTACTAACCAGGCCCAACCCTGCTTAGCTTCTGAGATCTGATGAGATCAGAAGCCACAGTGCTATGGCTGAAGGCATAGTAGAAGACACACTGCCATTAATCCCCCTCAGTATATTTCTCCTGGCTTCCAACACACTTATCCCATCATTCTTGCTACTTTCTGTAGCAGTTCTGGAAATTCTCTTTCATGAGTAGTAAATCTTTCCATTTAAACATTCACCATATTTGTTAGTTACACCTTGTGTGCATGCACATTATGCTGTGCATATGTGCCCACGTGCGTGCCTGTGTGTAGGTGTGTGTGCTGCGTTTGCATCATTCACTACATACCGGGCAATGTTGATGGGACCAATTTCATTTTCTCTTCTCCAACACCAGATTTCTCCTGTTCTTAAATTCCTATAGCAGAGACTGTTTTCATTGTGTCTGCTGCTAAAACTGTTGGGTTTTGCCTAAACTTACTGTAAATTGTCAAGTTTTATTTCTCAGGTGTCGTGGGCACTGTTCTGTGGGCTCTTGTCTTCCAAGGCAGGCACAGCCACAGGCACAGAAACAAGGATCCTGTGGCTTCCTCGGTGGTAACACCCACTCATGGCTTTAGATGCCCACAAGACAGGGTGGTTGGCCACATATTAGGCTGATCAAACTGCTCTGAAATACACAAAACACCAAACCTGACACTTTCCACCATGCGACTGTCAGGGCCCAGTTCTGTAAAGCGGGGGAAGAAGGCCAACTTCCTGACCAGTCTCCTCCACTGATCTTGTCACTGAACAAAGGCTTGCTGAGTACCTACTGCCTGGTAAGCCCTGCCCTGGGTGTTGGGGATCCAGAAGGGAGTGAAGGCAAGGGTGGCCTGCTATCAGGTGGCCTACAAACTCCTGCCTCAAGGGGCACTGAGCACCCCTTGGGGTAGTGCATTCACCATAGCAGCAGCTGAATGAGATATGTAAGGCAATCTGAGAATACCATTTCCACAATGCCAAGTATTTATAGATCTGGTAATGCTTTAGTTGTTTTTTCACGCTTATCTTGATATTTTTTTTTCTTTTTACTTCTTATCCAGTCTTTAATTCCACAAATATCTTCTTCCTGATTAAAATAAGAAATTATTTTTAAATTCAATAAAATGTCATGGCATTAATTAAAAATAACCTGAAACTAGTCATTGTTGTTTGAATATGAAATGTCCCCCGCAGGACTATGTGTTGAAGTCTAGGTTCCCAACTAGTGGTGCTGTTTTGGGAGGTGCTGAGAACTTTAGGAGAACTTAAGGTGGAGCCCAGCTGGCGGAATGAGGTCACTGGGCACAGATGTTTGGGGCTCTATCCTGTCCTTGCTCCTTTCTGTAGCTCCGTTTCTGCTTCCTGTCTACCATGAGGGGAGCTGCTTTGCTCTACCACATGTTCCACACCATGATGTTCAACCTCACCTCAGACCCACAGCAATGGAACCAGCTTACCATCCACTGAACCTTATGAAACCATGAGAAAAAATAAATCTTTCCTCTCTCCAGTGGTTTTATGTCAGGTATTTGTCACAGCAACGGAAGTCTGACTAACTAAGCTACCAGTTGTTATGGTTTGAATATGGTTTGTTCCTCATAGGCTCAGGTGCCAGGAGCTTGGTCCTCTGTGTGTGATGCTTAGAGGTGGCAGATCTTTGATAGGTGGAATGGTACAGCAGTAACTAGATCAAGGGCCTACTTTCAGAAGGAAATGATGCTGGTCTTGCAAAGTGGCTGAGGTCTCCCAGGAGTGACTTCATTTTCATGAAAGCAAATTAATATAAAAGCAAACCTGGCTCCTACCCAGATCTTTTTTCCTCTCTTACTATGTGACCTTTCTTTCTCACACATGTTCCTGCTATGTGAGGCCAGCCCTTAGCAGAGGCTGAAAAGATGGATCCACTTAATCTTGAACTTTCAGCCTTCAAAACTATGAGCCAAATAAACTTCTTTATAAGCTACCCAGCCTCAGGATGTTGGCATAGCCACAGAAAATGGACAAAGACACTGATAAAGGTATATTCTAATGAACATTCTCATTTTCTATTGATAAGCATACAAGTTGGTATAATCTTTCTATCCTTAAAAGGTTAATGCTCATTAACACAATAAATCATCTCAGTGTGTCCTAAAGAAACAGACTTAGTAAAGAAGTTACATAAAGGATGTTCATGACAGTGATATTTAATATTAAGACAAACGTGAAGCAATCTAAATATTTAACAGTAGATAGTTATATTAATATATGACACATAAAGTAAGAGAAAATAATATACAGTTATGAAAAAGGGTAATTTCACTGTGATTTTTAAACAGTTTTTATTAGTAAAGAAAATGTTTTTCTTTACTTCAAAATGTATTAATTAGTAATAAGCTAATTTTACTTTTTGAATGGCAGCTAGACTAATAGATGAGTAGAATTTGACATATCTAAAAAAGCACACAAAGCTCCTAATGTAAGTGTACAGAGCTCCTGGTATATGTGAAGAGTTGTGATGGGAAATACAGAGGTAAATAACATATAACCCCTGCCTTTAAGCTCATTTGAAAAGAGGGGGAATAAACAAATAGAAAATTGTAACAATGCAATGCCATTCAACAAATATTCCCTGGATATTTATCACATGCTGAGTCTACAGCAGTGAACAAGTCATTCAGAGCCACCACCTGCTGAAGATGTCAAAACAGACTGAAATGTTGGGGGAACACACAAGCCGAACCCAGGCAAACGCAGAACAAATGTTGCCTATTTAGTGTTTTGGGTCTAAACCAAATGGTCTCAGTGGAGTTGAGGAGGGAAGATGTTGGTGAGTGAATATGATAGCATCAGCCCTCAGAAAGACTGATCTCAGCATGTGTGTGGATAGGAAAATTGGGGAGGGAAAAGCAAGGGGAAGAAGTCATGGGGTAGAAAGAATCCTGTCAGGGTATCATCTTTTGTGAGCAAAAAAGGAAAGAGTAAAAATGAGGTTGAAGATTAAATGCTATAACAAGTGGATCATGGCCCTAAAGAAGAAAGAAAGTTGAGTTCAGGGCAAGGAAAAAGACAGACAATGCAGACAAGGAGGACATGGGCAATAATGGCGGGAATTTAAACTGGAAATAAGGGAAGCTGAGAAAGTTCTTAATAAAAATAACTCAATTCCAAGCTCCTCGTAGGTCATGCTCTGTGAAAAAGGTTTAGACAGGAGAACTTAAGGAGAGGGGGGTATCATCCATGAAAATTGCTAATTGACAGATTTCTGGCAAAACATTGGGCATTTGCTAATCTTATAAATTAAAACACCCATTGCCTCTGAGAGGACATTCAATTGATTTAGGCTTGGGACCAGGTCATAGATAAAGGAATTTACGGACCCACTTAGAACAATATAAACAAACAAATGCACATCATAAGTACAGGAACATGTTGTCAACATCCACACACAACTTCAGAAAAGCTGGGGTCTCCCCTTTTCCCAGAGCACAATGTAGTAGAGTGGAAAGACTGTGGGCTTAGTCCTCCAGAACTGGTTGGAATCCACTTGACCATTCACCAGCTGAATGACATCAGTCAGAGTGCTTAGCATCTGCTCATCTCCTTCATGGGCATCATATTGTTTCCCAGGTGAGGCTGTCAGAGTGTGAATGTGGTGGTGGAGGTGGAGCATTTTGCTCGCAATGAGTTCTCCCTTCAGTACTCACTTGTCTAGCTACCCTTTTTCAGATGTTACTTTTGGACAGAAGATGGACTACCAGGAGATGGCTTTAGGTTTAGATGTTTCCATTGCCACAGTAGCTCTATGAAGATGGTGATTTTATCAATAGTTAGTGCTGTCTCCTTTGGGGCACGATTATTGCAAACCACTTAGCCTATAATTGAGCTTATTTAACAAGGCCTCTCTCTCTCTCTCTCTCTCTCTCTCTCTCTCTCTTTCTCTCATATCTCTTCCCCTCCTTTCCTCTCTCCCTCCTTCCCTTCCTCCTTATGTGTGTATGTACAGGCTTTTAATTGTTATTTCCTTTAATTTGGTTACAATTATGCCTTATCTTCTTACTTCCTGACTTAGAAAACCTACATTTTTTCCAAATTCTCATTTGTTAGGTAAATTATGAAAAGCATAAATAGTAGGCACATATTTCTTGCTTCCTTGATTGCTATATTACTTATAATTCATTATACAATACTTTAACGTAGACAATATGAGTTTACGTACCAGCGATTTTGAGTTGAGCTATAACTCTGCTGGGCTGGGATTTAGCTCAGTTGGTAGAGCACTGCCCTGCAGTCTCTGAGGTCCCGATTTCAATTCCCAGCACCGCAAAAATGGGAGAAGGACCTGGCAATCCACTCCCAAGGCAATCCCGAAACAGTCAGCCATTGAAAACCCTATGAGGGTCACTATGAGTTGGATACCGACTCGACGGCACCTAACAACAACAACAAATAACTCTGGTACTTACAATGTTTCAAGCAGAAAAGTATACTTGCTTTAGGAAAATTTTGCAAGAGTTTCTATTATCCATATTTTCATCACTTCTGATGATTGGATAACTGGCATGTAGATTTGGGATGAAATTTATGAATTGTTAATAAGTTCAAAAAATTTTTAAATATGTCCTCATTTGGTGAAGTTGAAGGTAATGAAGGTATATGGACTGGCTAAAACACGGAGATAACTCTCCTACATTGATATAAATAGAATATCCACGATTCTTAGCAAATTTGCCTGAAACTTGATCTTTTTGTGGTTCTATATTCAGCTAGGAATCCAATGGGTTCTGTCTGCCCAAAGCTGCCCATGATGTTAGCAGAAGATGGTAGAATAGTGAGCCCCAAGTGAGCCTTCCAAGCACCTAAGGGACAGAGAGATGAGACTTTACTGAGCTCACAAAACAAATTGTATTAGTTACTCGATAAGAGCTGCTTAATTAGCAACTCTGGATATATATCAGAATTATACCTGGAACTGACTTTCCTCAGGGCTTACAATCTAGGAGAGGGGTCAGTAGTCACCACCTGTAAATTCTTTGGAGGCTGCCACTTCCTACCAAAAATACCTGAGTTTTGCTTGGTAATATTAATACAGCTAAAAAAAATAACCCCCTGAATATTACTTATAAAATTCAAGTAAGGGTCTTCCTTGAATGTTGGTCAATATGCTAGAACCTTTCAGATTTTGCTGTTCATATCTATCAGATAACTTTGAGTTGTTGCATTTCTGGTCTGTATATATGCTAAGCCTGTAGCCATACCACTTTGGCATCAGATCCCATCAGATCTCAGAAATTAAGCAAAGTCGGGCCTGGTTAGTATTTGGATGGGAGACCACCTAGGAACACTAGGTGCTATATGCTTGGGAGAACAACCTGGCAATCCACTCCCAAAATACAATCAGCCATTGAAAACTCTGTGAATAGCAGAGAAGCACTGACAATAGCGTTTCACCTGTTGTACATAGAGTCGCTATGAGTCAGACACCGACTCAACAGTACCTAACAACATTAGCATATATGCTAAATGAATTGTGCCTTTGTCTTTCTTTTCTGATCAGCTTTCAATCTGGGTGGAAAGGGTGAACTAAACCCTGTGGTTTGTTTTAATTTTTTTTTTTAACTTTAGCCAAATCTCTGGAGCAGAGATGTTGATTGGAACCCTGTGAGAGAAAGAGAATGGCTCCCTTCTTTACATCTTGTCCCCAATACCCAGCCTGACCTAGATCACAGGAAGTGCTCAGTAAGGACTGGCTAAGTGGAAGAAAGAATGGGTGAACAAATTAGCATTTCTCCCCTTCCAGCCATGTTCTTGAGTGGCTTGCTACCTTCCCACTGTCTATCTATGTCTTGGGGATTTTTCCTGTGGCGACTGGCAGGTGATGGATACCATATCTTCCCAAGTTGAGTTCAGCATCAGGTTCTGGCTGATGAGGTCTAAAATACTTATTCTTTGGGTGTTCAGAGAGGTTTGCTATCCTCATCCTAAATGTCTGGAAGGAGACATCCACAGCTAGAATGGACACCTCAGGGATTAACATCAGATTTGCTTCAGTCATTTGGTTATGCAAAGCCTAGATGTTTTATTTGTTTATATTTTGCCTCGTTCTGCAAATGATTTGAGCTGGTATATGAAAACACACACTATAATAAAAATTAAAGTATCAGTAAAATCCTAGCCAGAAGATGGAATCGAAGATGTCTGACCCCATTTAGGACATATGCTTTTAATTCTGTATTATTTTACATTTATACTGTATGTAATGCTTTTTCTATTCACTGCTATATTAAATCTACTTAGTTCTTTAAAAATTTTTTGGAATTGTCAAAATTTCAAATGTTTGAAACTGTTGAGAAATACTGAGGGTACCAAAAAAACATATAAACATTTTAAGTATTAAAATTGTAATACTTAATATATACTTACAACAAAAGATGAAGACAAGTCACGTTTGACTTCTGCAATTACAAGAGGTGCTCACGGTAGTTACCATGGTAATTCAATTCAACTTCAAAAAGTAATACATAGATAACATGTCTTAAAATGTGTATAAATTTTTGATACCCTCAGTATTATAAACTCCCATGTGCACATTGTCCACATTTTTCTAATATTAAAATAACAGTGTTATATTTTTGAAGACATTTTAAAAAAGAAATAAAATGTTGGCTGACATAGCATCTCTCCTCCATCCCATTGGTGGTTTCTCGCATGACAGAAAACCTCTGTCCTGAGGTGGTTTTCATTCCTCCAACCTACACCTTAAAATTTATAATACATGTATATGCCTGTACACATAATACACAGTGTTTGTGTCAATTTTGTTAGATGGAGAAGCACCTAGACTAGTAAGGCACATTCTTGGTGTGTCCATGGATGTTTTTACAGAGGATTAACTACAAGGGGAGACCTTCCCTGGATGTGGGCAGCACCATCCACAGGTTGGAGAAATGAGAAAGCCCAGCCTGGTTGCACAGGCATCCTCCCTCTCTGCTTCCTGGTCTGCTCCACCATGATGGCCTGGAACCTCTGAAACTGTGAACCAAAATAGACCCTTCCTCCCTTAAGTTGTTTGTGTTAGGTAATTTGTCAGAGTGACACGAAATCTGACTGATAGAGTGTTGTTTGTATGCTTCTAAATTCACATGAATGGGGCATTATCTTATACATTTTGCAACTTGTTTTTATTTCAAAGTGTTAGATTTTATAAATTCCTCCAGGCTGAAATAAGTGATTTTAATGTATTCATTTTAATAACTGTGTAGTAGTTAAGACATACCTACAATTTGTCTGCTCATTACCAATGAATAGAAATTTCTATTGTTTTCAATTTTAGAGTATTAGGAAAGAAGTTTCTACCTTCTAGGTTCTAGTGTTCTACAGCACAGCAGGGGGATCATAGTTTACAAAAATTTATGATGTATTTTACACAGAGGTAAAAGAGAGGAGTTTGAAGGCTCCCAATGCAAAATAATGATAAATATTTAATGTTTGTTGTTGCTGTTGTTAGATGCCATGGAGTTAGGTCCAACTCATAGCAACCCTGTGTAAAACAGAACAAAATACCATCCAACACTGTGCCATGCCCAGCACTATTGTCAATGGTTCTGTGCTATTCATAGGGTTTTCAACGGGTAATTGTTTTGAGAGTGAGCTTCCAGGTCCTTCTTCCAAGGCTACAGCACCTGGTGTTGGGGGGGAGGGGGGAATCTCCCATTCAAGAACTAACCAGGCCCAAACCCACCTAGCTTCTGAAATCTGATGGGATTGGACACCAGTGTGGTAACCTAAAAATCCCAATTACCCAAATTTGTTCATCCCACACTGTATACATATATTGGATTATCACACTACTCCCCAAAATATGTACAATTATTGCTATTGTTGTTGCTAGATGCCATGGAGTCATGTCTGACTCATAGCAACCCTCATATGGTTTTCAATGGCTGATTGCTTTTGGGGATTGCTTTGGGAGTGGATTACCACTTCCATCTCCTGTTTTTGAGGTGCTGGGGATCGACTCCGGGTCCTCATAGAGTGCAGAGCAGCACTCTATCAACTAAGCAAAACCCCAGCCCCATGTACAATTATGAGATGTCAGTTAAAAACTTTTCAGAAGCTTCAGTGAACATCTGTATGCGTTCTTCCTGGTGCCTGGAGGGTTTCCAAGGTGGGTCTTGGGGTGCTTAGTAAAGTTCAACTTTCCTAGGTAATAGGAAATTGCTCTCTGAAGAGATTATATCATTTTACACTTTACCCATCAGCAGAAAAATGTCCCATTTCTCTGCATTTTTAAAAGCACATCCTCAAACAGAAGGAGAGGTTGGATAGGAAACAACTGAAATTTAAAAGGAAGATACAACTGGCAATGTGCGAGGAGCAACACCCATGCAGACTTCTCAAAATCTTTACTATGGACTTTCACTAACAGAGGAATATTCTCTTCACTTCTTTCTTCCATTTTCCCCCCCCAGTACAGGGTGGTTAAACCAATGGCATCCCACTTGCTTGTGAAGTACTCTACTCCTAAACTGCACCCCTACTCCCATTTTCATCTTTTAAAATTTTAAGACAGGATCCCATTAAATTGTGCAGGTTATCTCTGGCCTCTTCACGGTCCTCCTGCCTCATCCTTCCACGTAGCTGGGATCATAGGCGTGTGCCATGGTGCCCAGCTTCTTCACTTGCTTTTCTTGACTCATAAATGCATTACTTAACTGAAAACCCTGAAGACTGACCCTAGCTTCAAATACTTATTGATACAGATTGTGGGAATGCTAGGAGCTAGATTCACTCCTGCCCTTCATTTCTTGGAGATAATTTGCTAAATGTTTTCTTCCATCTATCAGTTGAAAGTCTCATAAGAAAAGCTTCAGGTCAAGCCAGGCGCCATGACACATGCTAATGATCCCAGAGATTTGGGAGACTGAGGCAGGAAAATTGTGAGTTCAAAGTCAGAAGCAGCCTGTGCAATTTAGCAAGACTCTATCTCAAAATAAAAATAAAAAATAAAAGTAAGAGAAGGGCTATAGGTACAGCTCTGTGATGGAATGATTGTTGTGCATGGGCAAGGCCCTCAATGCTGAAAAAAGAAAGAGAGAGAGAGAGAGAGAGAGAGAGAGAGAGAGACAGAGAGAGAGAGAGAGAACAAACGAACTACATGTCAAACACACAATGAAAAAGACAGTGTCCAATTTCCTTGGCCCCATGCAGAAGCCACCAGTTCTGATACTGGTGAGCTTGGTGAATCTGATAGGATTCAGAGAACAGGTCCTAGGTCTCTCTTTTAACACCATTTCTTCCTTTTTATCCCAAAGTTTTCTCACCATTCTGAGTAAAAGTAGATGTAACCTCCTTCTGAAGTTGTGCCTCCAGCCTCGTCTTCTGTCAGCCACCCGGAAGGACTGCAATTGAGCAGGAATCAATTCCTACCTCGTAGGTGGCCTGAGTTGGTTCAGCTTCCTTAGTTACTCATACATGGGAGCATGCACAGGTGTGTATGCTAAAGCCAGTTCTTTTTTCCCTTAGAAGGGCTACTCTGCACTCTGCAATCCCACCTGTGTACCCCATTCTGCCTCTGTAGGTCAAAGTCCCCAGAAGTGCCATTGGCAGAACAATCTAGACCCGCAGGGTGGCAGTGAATGGCAAGTTACCTCTCCAACTCCTAAGAGGAAGGTGCATGAGCACACACAAAGAGGAGGGGTTCCTTTGCAAGTTATTTCATTCTGGATTCTGTCATTTAAATGAAGGAAAGACATTTTTAAACAGGAGATGGGAGAAGTCAAAACCTCAGGTAGGGGATGGGGAAGTAGCTCAGTTCTATTCTGGACATCACAAAAACAAAACAAAACAAAACAAAAAACACTTAGGTAATTGGGTGTGGTGTGGATTCATGGAGCTGGCCCAGGGATGACCTGGGACAGGAGATCTTGACCTTCCACCCCTGCATCTCTGTGCCCTTACCTCCTCATCACTGGCTGACCATCAGGGTGACGTTGGTGCCATGGCTTTTGGACCTATGAAGCTTGTCTCCTTACAATCCTGGGCCTAAAGAGGAAATCAGACCCTCTGCATGGATCCCAGGTAAAACTGTCATCACAGAGAATTCTGATGAGTTCAACCTGGGTCAGGTACCCACCATTGTCCAGGGACTCAGAGGACCATGACTGAAGGTCTCAAGCTGAACAAATGATCAAACAGGAAGAAGAAACATTTCTCCAGGAGGACAAGAGGTGCTGTCGTGGACAGAGGAAATCATAGATGTCCACTTCTCGTGGTCATGCATTTTGGTTTCGTCATAAGATCCATATGCCGGAACATGTCAGAACTGTCCAGGCTGCGATTAACTTACCTGGACCAATGCTACCTAGGAGAGAACTTCCTTCTGTTATGGAACCCCTCTGGGTCCTCACTTTTCTTGTCATTTCAAATAGCTGAATACACTCTGGGCTTTCTTCTGGTCTAAGTGTCTCCTTATGGCAAATACCAGATCTAAATGCTACCCAGGGCATGGAGGTCCAGGGGCTCTGCTGAGGCCACAGTGCCCTGTCCTCTCTAGTGGTCAGTGACTCCAGCTTTCAAGCGCTCCCTTGTCGGTGGTGGCTTTGGCTGGTGGAGGTCGAGCTGTGTGACTCACACATACCCGGAGGAGAATACAGAAGGAGGACTCTCGGCGGTGCTGGTGGTGAGACCGACGGGCTTTTCCTCACAAATCCAGCTGTGCTCTCCCCGCTGCCCTTTGTGGCTGCTGCCTGCTTTGACAGATTTGGATTTGTCACATATTTCATGGAGGAAAAAGGGAAGACCTCATCTCAGGACAGTCACTCGCTTTGCAGACGAGAAAACTGAGTCCCAGAGATGCCACAGGACATGGACAGAGTAACAAAGTCCACAGGGTCACCCAAGGAGTGTCACAGGCAGCGTCTGTTAGGCAGCTGCTCTGTGCACCCCCAGGCTGCTTGGGTAGGACAGAATAACAGGAAGCCTGAAGCATGGTCCCTGCCCCGCCATAAGCTTCCAGTATATTCTTCCCTAATGACTGACACTCTGAAAACATGGAGCATTTGACATCTTTCTTTTTTGCTTTTCTTTCTTTCTTTCTTTCTTTCTTTCTTTCTTTCTTTCTTTCTTTCTCTTTCTTTTTTTTTTTTGCGGTGCTAGGGGTTGAACCCAGGGCCTTGTGCTTACATGCTCTGCAAGTGCTGGACCACTAAGCTGCACCCCCAGCCCATTTGTTTTACTTTTTTTGAGACAGGGTCTCACTAAATTATGCAGACTGCCTCTGATCTCGAACTTGTGATCCTCCTGCCTCTGCCTCTCGAGTCACTGGGATTATAGGTGTGTGCTACTGCACCATGTTGGCATCTTTCTCTTAAAGGATGACTTTGCAATTAGTTCAATGAATTTCAGCCTACAACTTGTCCCCAGCTATCTACCCTGCATATAGGTCCTGCTTCACCCATGGCATGAATTCCTCCCGACATGGAGTCATCTTGTACTACTTTTCACACGTGACTTGCTGCGCCTTGGGCACTGCTCTGCATGTGGCAGCCCTGGGTAGTATTTACTGGGATTCCCAGGGGGATAGAGAGTATCTCAAACTTGGCCAGTCTGAGGAGCTCATCTAGCCCACTTGGAATCCTATGGGGCAAGATAGCAAAGGGCCACCTTTGCTATACATCCAGGTATCTCACTCTTCCTTCCTCCCATCGGGTGGGCCAAGAAGGCACCCAAGGTATGGTAGCATCTAAAGCCTCCCTGGTGCCCTATTGGTCATTTATGATCCATCCCTGTTCCCCTGATTGGCTGGCTGTCAGGCCATATAAACTCCGGAGTGGAGCAGCCATTCTGAACACCATCCAAGATAAGCTTACTGGGTCTTTGTGGTTCTTTAGGAGCCCAAGGTAAGGAACCCAAGACCCATTTACTTGTCTTCCTAGCCTAGCCTTCAGCCTTCCTCCAACCTGCCTTCATCATACTTCAACCTGCCTGCCACCTCTATTCAGTCCCGACCTCCACAACACTGGATATCCTACAGGGACCGACAGCTTCTCCAGGCAAGACTCTGGGAGTCAAACTCAGGACCCCAGAAGTGATGAATGCTGTGAGCTAGAAGAGCAATGATACCCAGGAGCCTCTGCCCCAGCAGCAGAGACAGCAGCTGAGTGCTTCCCTTCTCCAACTCCCCTTTCCCCTCTCCCTAATCCTCCATTCCTTTCCCCTCCTTTGTGAATAAACCAGTCCTTCTCTCCTGTGCCTGACACTCTGTTCTCTGGCCACAACCTCGCCACTGGGTGCAGCCTTGGGTACCCACCTCTTGCTTCCACCCACAACACAGAGAGAAACCCCAGGAAGAACCCAACAAATACTGTGTGATCACCAGCCCTCTTACCTGCGGATGGTCTCAGCGATGGCCCCCATGGCATCTTAAGGGTTAACTGGGGAAAGGAGTGTGGGATTCCAGGGCCTGCAGTTGATTTCCACGAGTCCCTGCTTGTGGAGCCAATGCCAATGCAACATCTGGTGTGCACCTGAATCAATCCAAGAAGTTTCCTTTTCAATCTTGTGTAAATTCTGCACCTTGACTTCTGGCTCTATGAAACCCACTGCAGCAAGATCTCAGGCAAGCATGGCAGTATTTCCTTCACAAGGGAGGACAACTCCAAGGACAGCAGTTGAAGTCACTGCCAAGACCTGTTCCCTCAGGCTCCAGAGACTGCAATCACCCAGGCTGCTTCTGTTGGTCATTCCATTTGGCTCACTCAGTTTGAAAGTGAGCTTTCCTGTTGGGAAAAGGCTCTCTGCCACTCTCTCCTGACCCCAGGTTCCTTCTCCACGTTTTCTGGCTCAGTTCCCCCTGAAAGGCACACTCCTACACACCGCATCTCATCCTCCCTGGGCATTCTGGGCAGCCAAACCTTGTCACTCAGTGTGGCTAAAGTTAAAAATGGGGCCTTTCAGGGGGATTGCAAGTTCGAGACAAGACGCGGTCTGGGTAATTTAGTGAGACCCTGTCTCAAAAAGTAAAAAAGTGGGCTGGGGGTGCAGATCAGTGGTACAGCACTTACAAAGCATGCAAGTGCAAGGCCCTGGGTTCAACCCCCATACCGCAAAACTTTCTGGAGTGTGAATGATGGGATGTAGCAAGGCAAGAGATTTCAGAGACTGTGAGAAAAGCATAGGCTTTGAGGTAAAGGGCAGTTATGTGAACTTTCTGAAGCAGGTCTGGAAGTCCTCTTTTGTGTGTGTCTAGTTTCATCCTCCATCAAGACAACACTCTGTGTCACACATGGCTTCTAGTTCAGCAATTTCTGTCAAATAAAAACATTACAGTGTGTCATCACCCTACCTGCTGGATCTGGCACCATATCACTTTCTGGCTATTCCCTGAAGACAAAATGTTTTCCCTGAAAGGTAAACATTTTGAATCAATTCAAGACATCGAGGCCACCATAACAGCACAAGTAAAGACGCTCATGAAAGAGGACTTCCGGAACTGCTTTAGAAAGTGGTGAGAATGATAGCATAAGTGTGTGTGAAGCAGGAGGATTTTGAGGCAGATAAATGGCAATGTGTCTTTTACTATAATAAACTTTATAAAATTTAAACATTTACCATACCTTTTGGTCTTACCTCATATGTACACAGACACATATCATGTGTACCTGGACCCAAAAACTTCCATGGCCTTACATTCTCCACTCTCTACATAGAGTGAACCTAAGGAACCTCAACCACATCTTCACAGAGGGACTAGAAAGGAATCCCAGTTATTGCTGGTGCCCTCCACTGTACCATTTAATGGGCTTAAATCCAGTACCCACAGGTACACTCCTCAGAATCTCCAGAAATTTCTTCAAGGTTCTCTGAACCCTCTGCTACCATGCTCCATCTCCAACCTTTGCTCTGTGACTCCTCCCTCCCCTTCTTTCTCTACATTCTCTGAAGAGATAGTTAATTTTGTTGTTGTTGTTGTTGAATGAGTAGAGTCTCAAAATATCAGCTTTATTGGGCCATCTTAACCATAACAGAAATTTATAATATCCTTTTGATATATGAATGTCAGAGAGATTGTCATTATTATAGCCAATATAGTGGAAAGTGAATTGCATAATAAATACAAATGTAAAAAGAACAAAGAGAGAGCAATTAGGAGACAGACCAGTTTTTAAGAGATACTGGAAATTTGCCAAAGGAGGAGGACAGAAATCAATCATGGCCTTCAGTGTTATGACTGGAGAGAGGTGTGAATTCCTTGCTAACTATATAGAGTAATCTCTCCTTCCTTCACTTGTCTGTCAGTTTGCTGTATTGTGAGGGCTTGAGTGTTGCTGTGATGCTGAAAGTTATGCCATTGGTACTACAGATATCAGCAAGGTCACCCATGGTAGCCAGGTGTCAGCTGAGCTTCCAGACTAAGACAGGCTAGGGAGAAGAACTCGACAGCCTACTCCCCAAACAATTAGCCATTGAAAACCCTACACATAGCAGAGAAGCACTGTCAGATATGTTGTTGTTGTTTTGGTGTTAGGTGCCATGGTATTGGGTCTGACTCATAACAGCTCTCATAGGGTTTTCAATGGCTGATTGTTTCAGGATAGTTTTGGGGAGTGGACTGCCACATCATTCTCCCATTTTTATAGTACTAGACAATGAGCCCCCCAGTTTGGCAGGCACTCAAAAGATGACTGGGGAAGAGTTGCCTCCTCAAAGTAGATGCTACCTTAATGATGGGAATGGAGTAAAGTCTCAGGGACCTCCATTTGTTGATGTGGCATGACTCAAAATGAGAAGGAACAACTGTAAACAAAGATGGATATTGACCGAAAGCAGAGAATACCAGAAAGATATCTATCTATGTTTTATTGACTATGTAAAGTCATTTGACTGTGTGGATCACAACAAATTATGGATAACATTGTGAAGAGTGGGAATACCAGAGCACTTAATTATACTCATGAGGAATCTGTACATGAACCAGGAGACAGTTGTTTGAACAGAATAATAAAACACTGCTGGTTTAAAATCAAGAAAGCTGTGTGTCAGGGCTGTATCCTTTCACTATACCTCTTCAATCTCTATGCTGAGCAAATAATCTGAGAAGGTGGACTTTATGAAGAAGAACACAGCATCAGGATTGGAGGAAGACTCATTAACAACATGCATTATGCAGATGACACAACTCTGCTTGCTGAAAGTGAAGAGGATTTGAAATATTTACTGATCAAGATCAAAGAACACAGCCTTCAGTATGGATTGCACCTCAAAATCAAAAAAACAAAAATCCTTATAACCCATTTAGGGAGAGGAAAAGAGAGACCACATTCCATTGTTACAATATGATGTTAAGTGATCTATTTTATAATGGGTTGTCATTGTAAATTTCTTACTATGCCTAATTTATAAACTAAATTTTAGTTTAGCAACTTCATGATAAATGGAGAAGAGATTGAGGTTGTCCAAGATTTTGCTTTACTTGGTTCTAAAACCAACACTTATAGAAGCATCAGTCAAGAAATCAAGAGACTCACTGACTTGGAAAAAGTGGTTGCAAAAGATCTGTTTAAAGTGTTGAAAAGTGAAGATGTCACATTGAAGATGAAGGTGTGTCTGACTCATGCTATGGTATTTTTAGTCATATCATATGGTTGGGAAACCTGGACATTAAATAAGGGAAACAGGAGAAGAATTGATGCTTCTGAATGATGATGCTGGAGGCAAATATTGAATATACCTCGGACTGCCAAAAGAACCAATAGATCTGTCCTAGAAGTGTAACCAGAGTGCTCCTTGGAGGCAAGGATGGCTAGACTGTATCTTACATATTTTTGGACACGTCAGGAGAGACTACTCCTGACATGGAGAAGAGCAACATGTTTGGGAAAGTGGCAGGTAAATGAAAGAAAGGAAGACACTTGACTAGATAGATAGACACAGTGACTGCAACAATAAGCTTAAAGATAAAAAAGATTGTGTGTCTGGCACAGAATTGGGAAGTCTTTCTTTCTGCTGTACATAGGGTTGCAATGCATTGGACCCAGCTCCACAGCACCTAACAACAACAGCAATCTCTTCTTATCCTCAGGTAGATGTTCCAAGGCCTGTGGGATGCCTGAAGCTATAGATAGTACTGAAACCCATATATACCATAATATGCTTTTCCTATGCATGCCCATCTATGTTAAAATTTAGTTTATAAATTAGGCATAGTAAGAAATTTACAATGACAACCGATTATAAAATAGATCACTTAACATCATATTGTAACAATGGAATGTGGTCTCTCTTTTCCTCTCCCTAAATGGGTTACTGTGGTACAAGCACTGTGATACCATGACAGTCGATTTAATAGCTGGGACAGCTATGAAGTGACTAATGAGCAGATAGCATATACAGCATGGATCCAGTAGTCAAAGTGATGACTCATATCCCAGGCAGGATAAAGGGTACAGTGTGAAACTTTATCAGTCTACTCAGGATGGGTCACAAACCTAGGAACTGTTTATTTATAAAATTTTCCACTTACTAATTTTCAGACCACAGTTGATCTTGGGTAACTGAAACCACAGAAACAGAAATGGCAGAAAAGGGGAGACTACTGTACCTAACTCTTCTTCAATATGGACTTGGGTTCTATTGTCTTCCAATAATTAGTGATGTTTCTCCTTAGGGATGTGCTTTTCCTAATGCTGGTTAGAGTGGGACCAGCAGTCTTGAAGTTCTCTTTGGTAGGAACAGAGAGGAAATTAAAACTTAAATGGAGGAAGTGTCCAACCTTACTTTATGAATGATGCTCCCCAACCCCCCATGATATGAGAACAGAGAAAAATGGCCTAAAGTTGGCCTGGCTCAGACTCAGGGGGCAGGATTGAAGGGAGAGACCACTTCTTGGGAAAGGACTCAGATGTCTTGGAGCACAGAGCAGACTATCCTGAACAGACATCAACAGTGAAGGGTACAGAAACCCCCAAAATCTGCAGCTGCAGAGCCCAGTGAGACATGGAGAAGTTTTTGCAGAAGATTCTAGAGCAGGTGCACTCCCCACAGGGTCTCCGAGCCATGGACGTGTGCAGAGCCTGAAAGCGCAGCTCTCTCACCCTAAGCAGAATAGACTCTCCTGTCTCCAGAGCAGTTTCCTGTAAGATGGGGCTCAGGCTGGATTTCACCCTGGTTAGATCCCCCCTCCCCATCCCCTTCCAGGTGTCTCCAGAGGGACATCCTTGATTACCCCCTCGCCAAAGAATCTCCACCTCGGATTCTCCTTCCAGTGGCTGAACTTAAGACAACCCCTTATGGTGAAGGGCTGGCTTTCTTTTTGAGAAGCCAGGAAGGCCTGTGCCATCTATCTAGCATAGAAATTACATTGTAGAACCACTCTGAATCTGTTAAAGATCATCATTGTCTAGAAGGGCCAGATTTGAGGATCCAAAAGAGACAAGTTGGCAAAAGGGGTAGTGGGAACCAGTGCTGCCTCCCTTCCCTACACTATGGTAACAATTGGGGCCACCCAGGGCCTGTTGGGGGCAGGTGGTACTGAGGCACCATCAGTGGGAGGGAGAGTACAGAGCCGGGGGCAGCCTGGTGAAGGACTTGTCCAGGCAAAGGAGACCCAAGCCCTTGTCTACTGCCCTGGCCAGGAAACAAATAGCTCCCTGGAGGAAGCAGCAGAGTGAGAGGACTGTGGGATGGTGTTAATAACCCTAAATGAAACCCACATTTCTGGCGCCCCGAGCTGCACATAGGCACAACCAGAAGCAGGACCTACAAGCTGCAGGTGAAGATAGAAGCCTCATCTCTCAGCCAATGAAGCTATAAAATTAACAAAATAATTTTTTATTCTTGACAATTGCCCCATTCTCATAATGTTAGTTTGCTATTTGCCATTACAGCTTGAGTGTAAATGTCACTCAAAAGGGTCATGTGATAAAGGCACATTTGGGCTCCAATTATTGCCAGTCATTGAGATGTGATCAGATCATGAGGGCTCCAACCTAATCAATGGATTCACCAGGCCCTTGACGAAGTCCTCATAGAATGCATGTTAGGAGGCAGAGTCTGGCTGGAGGAAAAAGGTCATTGGGGGTGAGCCTTTGAAGGGTATCTTGTCCCCGGCCCCTTCCTGTCTCTTTTTCTGCTTCTCAACACCTTTGTTTTCTTTATATGATTCTAAAAATAACTACCATTTCCTTTTATGTTCTATTCAAAACTGGACCATGAATTCAAAAGGCTGCATCACCTTTTAATGTGAGATAACTCAGGATTCCCCAAAGCAACCACAGAAAAGTCAAGTGTTTTGACATGTGTTATTTTTAAATTCTTAAGATCTGGGAAACTAAAGGCAAAATATGTTCAAAAACAAATGAAAACACATGAAGCCAGAATGTGCTCTCTGAACTCTGAGTCGTTACTCAGGCAGCTCCTGTGTCCTGAAGGGCCTTAGCTCCCCTCACCACCCACATACCTGCCACAGGTCAAGGCTTCCAGGAAACACTATCTGGTCATTCCAGCTCCGAACGTTACTTACACAGCATGCTTGGTATTTCTCGTAATGTCATACAGGGAAGGAGCCCAGAATCTCGGAGAGCGTCATAGAATCCAGACTCCAGGATGCACCATGACCCTAGAGGACGCCGGAGGATGTAAATGGCCTGAGCCACTCTTCCTCTGCCAGTTGCATGGTTCTGATATTTTATAGGGCCGCGTGTAGAGAGTAAGTGAAGCCCAGAATCTCAGGAGGCCGCAGAGCAGACTGTCGATACATGTTTTTCCTCTCCAATTCCCTGCCTTCCTCATGTTACTCATTATCTTTTATGTGGGAATGTGTGTGTCATGGTTTTCAAATCAATTGCCAGCTACTTTTGAGTAGAGGATCTAAGTGCCAAGAGTTTATCTGAGAGGTGATCCCTGGAAACCCCAGGGATGGCGACAAGATGGAGAAGGGAAGGAGCTAGCAGGATCATCAAGCTATTCAGTGAGTTACCAAGCAAGCTGGCACTGTGGGCAAGCAGGGCTTACCACTGCCAAGAAACTCTGCAAAGTGACATAAAACATGTCTCTCAGAGGTACACAGCCCGAGGCTTTGGGGGATGGGATAGTAGAGCCACAATCTCACCAGGCATTGGCTAGGGGCTGTCCCACAGTACTTCCAACCTTCTCTGTTCTCAGACAGTGTCATCTTTCAGGACTCCAGAGAGAGACCAAAAGAAAGCGATGAAGCTCAAGTGGGTAGACAAGGACATGACATGCACAGGCTTTGACAGTGTGCACTGAAGATGCCTCTGGCTGGAAAACAAAACAAAACAAAACAAAACAAAAAAAAAACAGTATATGACTATCTCCAAAACAAAAATTTGAATTTAAGTGTTGGCCTTGACCCAATGCAGACTGCTTTTGCTTTCAAAGGGAGTAAAAAATCTCAATCTTCCATCAAACATAGTACTTAAATCTAGCAAGAGGGCGTCTTTAAAAGGCCAATCAGCTTGGCTGCATATAGTGAAGGAGTGTGAAAGTGCACACATGTGTATGTGTGTGTGTGTGTGTTTACATAATGAGCAGGTAACAAACACTCCTTGCAGGTGGATCTAGAAACCAAGCAGACTGGTCAGAGTGATTACCTGGGAAAGGATCCCGGCACGCTGAGAAGGGTCACAAAGGGGAATGGAGAGTCCTGACACAGGAAAGGGCATTGTTCCTACACATTGACAGATGTGTGGCCACTAACGGAGTGGAGGGTGGGGATGGGGATGGAAGAACCAGGAAAGGAGAGACCCCACCCACGAGGCTCCGAAGCAGAATGGAGTGGGGAACAAAGGCAGCATGAGAACTCTTGACTCCAGGACTTTGACCACGTGACATCAGCCACATCATTTAGCTTATGTGTATTTGAACAGTAAATAATAATAATAATAATAATAATAATAATAATAATGTCTACTTTGCAGCAGCATTCTCTAATAGAAATTTCTAGAATGATGGAAAGGTCCTATCTAAGCTGTCCCGTAGGGTGTTGTGTTGTTGTTGTTAGGTGCCGTTGAGTCAGTATCCGACTCATAGCAACCCTCTGTACAACAGGGGAAACACTATTGTCAGTGCTTCTCTGCTGTTCATAGGGTTTTCAATGGCAGATTGATTTTTGGGAAGGGGTTGCCAAGTCCTTCTCTCAAGCCTACAGCTTCTGGTGTTCCCAGGCGGTCTCCCATCCAGGTACTAACCAGGCCCGACCCTGCTTAGCTTCTGAGATCTGATGAGATCAGATGCCACAGGGCTACAGCTGCAGCCTAGGATGCACAGGCTACAGCTGCAGCCTAGTGTAGGATGGACACTGACAATTCCGTGTGCTGTTGAGCATGCCAGTGAGTCCACTGAGCCAAAAAACTAAAGTTTATATTTTACTTCATTTATGTTCATTCGAGTTTAAAAAGCCACAGGTGCTGAGTGCCTACTGTGCTGGGAAGCGCTAAAGTGTTTCAGGGATTCCGGAGAATCCATCCTTGTATCTGAAGAGTCTGGGGCAGAATAGTGCTCCGCTGTCTTGGTTCCCTTGGCCTGAGGTGAGATCTTGGACTCATAAGCCAGGTCTCTATTTCCAACGCTAATTTAAAATTGCCTCTCAACAGCAGTGTGCTCGGATCTAATGTGGCTGGCCGCCAGTGCTCCCCACAGGGAGTCATGAAATTCTTGGCATTCTTCCAGCACCGTGATTGACTTGGCCAGTGGAAGACAAAATCCAAATGGTAGCCACTAAGTAGTATGAAACATCTCAATTCTAACATAAACTGGGGGCAGGAACTGTCTCCAAGCCTGCAGAAGGAGCGTCGGCAGATGACCCAAAAGACAAGAAGAAATGCCCCTGTTTAAAGAATAACAATCAGTGGCTGAAAGCTATTAAGTTCACTCTTTAGTTCAAAGGGATTTGAAATGGCAATTTGTCAGGCAACTGTTGTCACTTTAGGTGCCCCCAGTGGCTTTCTTTGAAGCCCTTGATTGAGTACAGGAGGCTACACCAGATTCTTCTAAGGACAGGATTTCCACAGTTGAACACATTTATGTCACAGTAATTATAATTCTTCCCAAACTTAATCAACAAAAGGCAAAAGAACTCAAGTTTTGAGAAAACAAGCTCGCACTCTGAACGTCCGAGCAGTGGCCTGGTGGCTGTGCACAAAGCTAGTCGGAGGGTTCTGGTCACTAGATTGTGCTGATTGGATGCTAAAGAAAGTTGCCCTGTTGGCAAGGGAAAGACAGAGAGTCAGAGACAGAGCCTCTTCCTCAGTTTTTGCTTAGTTTGTCTGACAAAAAAATAGATTTCAAATGGAAATGGGTGGTTTCTGGAAAAAACAGCAAACTGAAGAATAAACAACCTGACTAACCAATGCAGTGTTAGCTCTTTAGCTAGCACAGGAGGATCTAGAAGGAAATGCTGCAGCAGTCATCTCTGAAAATAGATGGAAGCAAGGGGTGGTGGGCTTGAATGGAGATGAGTGCAGAGGGAGATCAGTGACTGTGCATGTGACTCCAGCACGGTGACAGCCAGTGTCCTAAGGGAGATGATGGTGCATGGGACTGAGAGAGAATGTGAGCCCTCTGAAACATTAGGAACTCTTTGCAAGTCAAGTTTCTCTCTGTGGGGACCTCAAGATCCATGCATCAAGAACGGGAAGCATGTTCATGGGTGTAGACATGGGGGTATATGGTGAAATTGCCCAGAACAATGGCCACCCTAAGCCTCCACAAGGAAGGGCAAATCAGGAATGGACTAAACTGGAAGGGAGATTAGCCGTCCTCAGAGCCCAGGCCCTTTGTAACCTTCTTAGTGTTCCATGACTGCAGCAGCAGTGGCCTCCTAGACAGAATGGGGGAGAGTGATACAGATGCTGGACCTGGGAGCCAAGGGGCCTCGGGAGAGGACCAGCGAGGTGGACCTCTCCCCAGCAGCTGTGTGCCAGATGTCCCTGTGATGTATCCACAGGGACTCATCCATGGCAAATAACTAAAGGGAAGTCATGGTAGGCATAAAAAATATTGAGATGTGCACGTGACATGTGAGGACTGGGTGGAGAGCAAGGTCAGGGAGAGCCACTCACTAAGGTGATGACAAACTAAGGGCAAGGAGGGAGCCCAAGGGAAGAGCTGGAGAGACGAAAGCAGGGAATCCCACATCTAGCTGTTTCCCAGGTGTTTACTCCCAGGCACAGGAAGTCAGGCAACCACATATGTGGTGCAAAATCACAGACCCAGAGAGCAAGGGATCAAGAGTCAAACCCGCCAGGGTGTTTGATCATTCAGTCTACGAGGCATGCATGTAGGCTGACTGCACGGGGAACCCACCCTGATAGAGGGGTGCCACCAAGGCCATGGGACCACCATCAGCTGTGGGTTTACTTATGCTCACTCATCTATCTCTCAGGGCTCAAAAAAATTAATTCTCCCTGAACAAACACAGAAGAACCCCCACATGAGGTCTTGCCTAAATTACTCAGGGGAAAGAATGATTGACCATATGCACAGGGAGCAGAAATCATGTGAGCACAAAATGAAATCCAATTAGCAGGCTAAACAGGTACTCAGAAGAGGAAAGTGAAACTTTCATTACAGCAAGTTCATTGTTGTGAACATTCTAGAAAAATTGTAACAAAACACACTGAGAAACATTTTTCCTAGAGTTTTCATCATTACTCCACTAGACAAGAAAGTCACCCAGAACTCTTGCTGGTGAAGCTAAGGCCGGAGTGGTGCAGAATTTGAAGGAGGTGAATTTTAGATGGGAAGGGAATAAGAGATGTGTGCACCTCTCAAGAGATTTGCACACGGTTCTCAACCAAAGGGAAAAATGGTGACTTCACCCAAATTAAAAATGTAAAGCTTTCACCAGCTAATTAAGGAAGTACATTCTTAAATTATTATCTTTTTAAATCATGGCAAAATACACATTACACAGAATTTACTAGATTAGCCATTTTTCAATGGACAGTTCTGTGGCATTACATGGATTCACATTGTTGGGCAATCATCACCACCTCCATCTCTAGAACCTTCTATGTCTTATAAAACTGAAACTTTGTACCCATAGACAGATCCCCATTCTTCCATTCACTGGGGCCCTGGAAAACATTGCTCTACTTTTCATCTCCATGAATTTAACTACTCCCAGTGCAGCCATAGCACCCTGGCATCTGATCCCACCAGATCTTGGAGGCTAAGCAAGGCTGGGCCTGATTAGTCCTTGGATGAGAGACCTCCTGGGAATAACAGGTACTGCAAGCTAGGGAGAAGGACCTGGCAGCCCATTCCCCAAACAATCCACCATTGAAATGAATAGGAGAGACGCACTGACATAGTGCCAGGCATGGCATAGTGTCAGGGAGTGTTTCATTCTGCTATACCCTGGGTCGCTATAAGTTGGACCCAACTCGACAGCACTTAACAGCAATTATTTCACAGGAGTGGATTCAAACAGTGTCTTTTTTTTTTTTTTTGGTCTACCTTATTTCACTTAGCATAATTTGTTCAAGTTTCATCCATTATGCAGCATTTATCAGAACTTCCTTCCTTTTAAGGCTCATCAATATTCCAGTGCATGTATATACCACATTTTGTTTATCCATTCATCTGTTTATGAACACTTGTTGGCTCTCACCTCTTGGCTATTGGTTATGGTGTTGTGAACGTGGGTTTACAAGTATCTTTTGGAGATCTTGCTTTTAATTCTTTTGAGTATAACCCCAGAAGTAGAATGCTAGCTTATATGGTAGTTCTATTTTTAACTATCTGATGAACCTACATACTGTTTTCCATATACAGTCCTAACAATGGTGCCACATACTTGTCACCTCTTATTATTTTCAGTTTTCTCTCCCTTTCTTTCTTTCTTCTTTCTTTCTTTCTTTTTTTCTTTTCTTTATATCTCTTTTATTTCTTTCCCAATGTGTGTGTGGTGGTATGAATAACTTTATTTATATGGAATTTTCAGAACTCATTTATTGATTAATTGACAGATTCATTCATTCATACCCTCCATCACATATTTATTTTGGGGTCACATTTGTTAATCAATACCCTTTGGTCATAGCCTTTCAATTAATTATTAAGTAAAATTATGTCTACACTTTATACATTCAGATATATTCCACATGGTGATGACAGAAAACAAAAAGCAAATAAATGATACCTGGTGGTACTAGAAACCATTAAACAAGAGATCAAGATAGCATTGCAGAGAGGCTGATAGGTGTAGGGGATATTTGAAAGCAAATGGTTAGGGAAACCCTCCCTGATGGGAAGATTCCAAAGAAAAGCATTTCAGGACAGGGAATAGCAAATGCAAACTCTCAAGGATGGAAAAACACTAGATGCTTATCCTCTGTTGAGCACATTTTTCCAGACTTACTAATGACTTTCACTAGAATTGCCTTGTTCAGTGCATTTATGATTACAAGGTTGTGGATCACAAACAATGAAGGGTCTCATGCTTTCATCTACATTTACATTTACATATAAGCACACATGCATATGCATGTGTAGAAGTCCACACCCTTTCCATTCTTGTTTGACCAGAACATATACGATTGTGGACACGCCAGGAATCACCCCTATGAGGGAGAGTAGGTAGGCTCAGCATGACCTGGAGGCCAGATTGTCTGAGTTGAACTCCTACTCAACCATACACTAGCTGTGTATTCTTGGGTAAGTTACTCTATTTCACTGTATCTGAATTTATCAATTGTAAAATGAGGAGAATAATAGTACTGTTCTCCTAGGACTATCATGATGATTAAATGAAGGATTATATACAAAGTGCTTAGGAGAGTGCCCAACACGGTAAGTGCTCTGCTATTTTATAACTGTGGTCCATCATGCTTCCAGGACACTTACTGATACGTGTCTAAGTATGTAAGAAGTGCTTAAATAGACCTTGAAGATAGTTTATATTTTTACCCTGCTTGAATTGTCTCAACTTCACCCCACCAAGTGGTCTTCTAGATTTTAACACCCCAACAACAGGGTGTTTACTACAACATGGTGCAACCTTGATGTTTCTGGGAAAATGTTTTCCTAAATTGAAGTGAATCCTGAGTCTTCATAGATTACTCTTCCTTGTTCAGATTCTGTCTCTGGTGGCCCCAACAAACAAATCTGAACCCAAAGCAGTGTTACAAGAACTTCAGGATGATTGGCAAGGTCCCCTGAATCTTCTCTTCAGGCTAAATACCACACAGGTGTTGTCAAACCGTTCTAAGATGTGACTTTGAGTGTTTCCTATTTCTCAGCTGGCTACCTCTGAACACACTCCCATTGAAGTCTTGTTGTTAGGCACAGTTGAATCAGGTCCAACTCACAGCAACCCCATGTACAATAGAATGAAACCCTCCCTGACACCATGTCATCCCTGGCACTATGTCAGAGCTTCTACACTATTCATAGAGTTTTCAATGGCTGATTGTTTAAGATTGTTTCAGGAGTGCACTTCCACATCCTTCTCCCATTTTTTGTGGTGGTAGGGATTGAACTCAGGACCTCAGAGAGCACAGAGCAGCACTCTACCAACTGAGCTAAACCCCAGCCCTCAATGAACACTAACACAATTAAAATATGGCACCCAGCACTGAATGTCATTCTGTAAGTATAATTTGTTCAGAACAGAGTAGAGCAGAGTAGAACCTTCTTTACTCAAGAGTCAATGATTCTTTTCTTTTCTTTTTTCTTTTTTTTTTTTTTTTTTTTTTCGGTACTGGGGGTTGAACCCAAGACCTCACACTTGCATGCTTTGCAAGTGCTGTACTGCTGAGCTGCAC